>CAUZXS010003956.1:70000-85000 GCA_963585895.1 Sepioteuthis lessoniana | reverse complement strand
CACAGATACATATTACACACACACACACACACACAGATATATATTACACATACACACATTTTTTTCCCCCTGTTTTTAATTTTTTTTCATCAAGCTTTTTTACTTCCTACCTTTCTTTTTAACTCATAAATGTTTGAATTATAGCAAATTCATGATTCCATTTTTTAAGATTCTTCTACCACAACTTCTAAAAACTTAGCTTCACTAAGTTATCGCAATAAATAAGTCTGTAAGATGATCTTAAAAATAAACGAATAAATAAATAAAAATTAAGCGCTCAATTCAGGAACAGAGTCAGAAAAATGGCATTTATATATTAAATATACATGATTAAATGTTATAAACTTACATCAGAGAATTATTTCCTGTAAATGTAAGCTACTCCAAAAGTCCAGGTCAACATCAGCCCCACCCCTAAGTAATGCCAGAGATATTGCAAAATGCTATTATCAAATAGTGAATGAAAGTAGCTATAAATGTCAATTCTGTTTCAGCTTCACGATGAAGTGAATCTGCCGCTGCTGCTGCGGCAGCATATACTCTAGCGGCATAAACAAGTAAATGACTATCACCAGAGGCAATAAGAAAAGAAAGACCATTATTTAATCAAATCCTCAACAAGGACCATATTTGTTAACAGATTATCGATCTGGCTTTCTCTTTCTACTTCGAAGGTAGTTAAGCAGACCAACTGACCATGAAGGTATTGATATTTGCAAACACAAATCTAATGCAACATCTGACCATTAATGCTAGCTCAAAGGTGAGATATATAGATCTATCAAACTTGGTATACATACTTATTGGTTTGGTTTGGTTCAGTATATTTAATTGCATATCAACTCCTCATGGGTTATATAATGTCAAAATTTGGCACATTTGTAATGTTTCATTTTAAATTGTACCTAAATTTTCAATATTTCATTGTAAGAGAGAGTCAAAATTTTTGCAATATTTGAGTAACGTGAGGCACAATTGGGCAGCTTTAGATGCTCTTGCCAGGGTCATGATGGTAACAAACTATACTGGACTGTGGGATGTGAAATTTGCCAGATACTATCAGAGCACTACTTGATGGATTTGCCTCTATAACAGGGAGCAAAACATCAGAATCCATGCCGTTAGAACAACCTGACCTTGATGGGTTTGGTTTGATTTTATGGCATATCAACCATTGTAGGTTATTTAATGCCAAATACATCTTTTTATTTTTACATATAGATATTTACCAACCCCTCTGCTCGGGCAGGATATGACACAAGGTCAATTTTTTTAAAGCGAAGTTTAACAGGTTTGAATTCAGAGTTTTCCTACTCCAAGAATAGTTGCCTCAACAAGGCTGAAGAACCTAGTCTGTCCTACTATTTATCCATAGCTGGAGGGAGAATAATTGGATTCATACCTTTCCCAAGGGTATTAGTGCTATGTGAAATGCAATCAGTCTCGTCCAGGATTTGAACTCGTATCATCGTGTCCATTTCCTGCGAGGATAACCATTACCCCACGGGCACCTCCACCTTATGCACAACAAATGTCTTGGGTTGCTTCCACAGTGTTATGATTCAGTTCAAACGCATACAGCATAAATTCTCAAATTAGACTTATGTTGCACATTCATCTGTGCAGCTTTAAAAGAGCACATGCAGAGAAACAATGCACCACATGTCAGTGCACCAACTACCATGAAACTACCTACCACAGCTTGAAATGCTTTTGTCATGTTATACACATGCCACTTAGTAGCATGTAGTACCAAAATATTACTAAACTTTCAACTCGTGCTACTATTTTAAAGTGTACATTCTTATTTCTCAATAATCATGTTAACACAGTTACATGATATCAAGTATTCCTATCTAATGCTAATAATTTCATGTACTCCAATGCAATACAAAGAAAGAGAGAGAAAAGTTTTGTTTGTTTTGGTTTTTTACTTGTTTAATGACACTTCAACTCCTGATGAGTTAGTTAAAACCAAAATTTCATAAATTTCTAAATGTTCGATAATAATCCTAACTATATTTGTTTTGGACTATTTGTATAACACCATATTAATTCCATACAGGTTATTTAATACCAAAATTTGATGAATTTCTAAATGTTCGATAATAATCCTAACAATATTTGTTTTAGACTATTTTTATTTTTTTTAACACCATATCAATTCCATACAGGTTATTTAATACCAAAATTTGATAAATTTCTAAATATTTGATTTTTATCATCACTAAGTTTACAACATTTCATTGATTTTAAATTGCACAATTTATTTGTCTATTATCAATTTCTTTGGACACTTATATGATAGAAAGTTCTATTTCAAGTAATTCAATTTAGCATAAGTCATTAGTCTGCATTCAGTTTAAATGTCAAACAATTCTATTTGAACCATAGAGTAGACCTAGAAGCAATGGCAATGAAGGGGTTCTCTACATTCCCTAAAGCTCCAGCAGTACTGAAGCCTCACCATCAGATTATTTAATGTCATATCCAGGACACTCGTTGGTAGTGGTGTCTTACCCCTCTGCAGAGATGCAATTGGTGTATTCTACAGCCCCAAATGGTTTCAAGCAAATATACCAATCAAATAATGTTTGCACAGTGATATGGTTTTCAGTCATATAGTACTCATGATTTTTAAACATCTATTTGAACCGATTGATGGGATTCTAACAGGTATTATCACTCCAGTTCATAGTAGACCTTGGAGTAATTGCAATGAAGAGTTGACTCCAAACTTTGCATAATCCTAAAACTTGAATTGCACAACCAGATGTAATTTAGTATCCCTCCCAGTTAGACTGAGAACACTTAATACTTACCACTTCTGAATATTACACTCCTACAAAAGGTTATAAATAACTCACACGTTTGGTGACGAATATTTTCAAAGATTTCCAATTAAAAAGACAGGAGCTGTACCAACTTCTCCCAAAAGTGTCCGGATGTGACATGAGGTCAGATTTAATATAAGGACCCTCCCACATAGAGCCTCAAAGGTGATCACCTTTGAGGGTCACCAACTTTGATCCTACTTATTTTAATGAAATGGGTCAGATGCAATCCGGTGGGGTAAGATAGTGTAGGCACAATTCTAGAGTTGTTGGCATATAGTACATAAATGCAGTTATACTGTCACTGTTGATTTGAACTTTCATTTATTTTCTTCTAATTCAGAATCTTGGTTTCATTCGAAGTTGCTGATGAAATATCAATTTAGCTGTTCATAACGATATTATCCAGTGAAAATTGATAAGAACAATATTCAGGTAGATAGTTCTTCTAATATTGTTAGATAATTGTGATTTCAAAACACCAGTTATATTTCAGTTGAAATAAAAATCTAACAGCTGTCTGTGCAAGAAAATGCTAGGTTCTTCTCTTGAATTGACCCGAATTGTAGCCGATAGCGTATATGTAAAAAATATGCACGTGAAAAATTCCTTCACTGATGCTGAGAATGACAATAGCTGGGGTAAGAGATCAGGGGGTATATATCTGACTGACATAAAATCAGCCAGGTTTCAATTCCAGCTTGAAGCATCTTAAATATCTAGCTGCAATGAAGAATTGTGATACAACTGTTGATGACAATATATATATATATATATATATATATATAAAATACACAAACACTGATAAATAGAGATCATATAGATATATACATATTTATATATGCACACAAATAAACACATACACACACACACTTAAAAGATGCATTACTCTCCATTGATAGATGTGACCTCATTGCAAAAGAAACTGTAGTGTGTTTATTTGGGTTTAATACCAAGATTAGCATGGCCTATGCAAATATACAAGGTATCACTTTCGAGAATTGAAAAAGTGGAGCACTTAATCAGTAAGTTCCGAAAGAAATGGTTGGGAGTTCCTGAATCCTTAACAAACGTGGCATTATACAGTTCATCAACGAAACTGAAGTTACCCATGAAGTCACTTGTAGAGGAATTTAAATTAGGTAAAACACGACTTTTCCAAATGCTGCGCAACTCTGTGGACCCACTTGTGAAAAGTACACAACTTGCCATAATAACAGGTCAGAAATGGGATGCTAAATATGCAGTGAAGATGGCAGAATCTTCCCTCAAAATGAAAGAAGTAATCAGCTCGGTGACATCTGAGAGAGCCGGACTTAGTCTTCACCCACAACGTTATTTTATTGGATAAGTTTGACTGCCATATGATCAATAACCTATCGATAGCAGTCTATGCTTTCACTAGTCACATATTAACGTCATTTTCAGTAAACAAGATGCTGCTTTTGAGATAGATGAATTTGTCCACGAGTATCAGAGAGCCACCATTTAGTGGAGAGATGTCTCTTTTACTCAGGACACCCATTTTTATTTTTAGAGAGGAGTTTTTCTTCTCTGCAGAGGATACAGTTGTCATATTTGAATACTTTTAGCTCCATCAATGGGGCAAAGCCTTTACCAAAATATTCTCAGTAGATTATGACATGCACAGGGAGGGTAAAAGGTAAGCAAAATACACTATCTTAAATTATAAACATTTAACATTTATGTCAGCAGAAAGATTCATACAATTACCCAACAATAATGTTGGGTCTTTTAATATTTACTGTGAAAATGTCAAGTGACGTGTTACTGAGTCACTGAATCATCAATTGTATTTTGACAAGAAAGGTTATTCTCAAATACAAATTTTTTTTCATTATATATACATATATACATATATATGTTAGGGTGAGCTGAAAAGTTCATATGATTAAGTCTTATCTGCTGTTGATGACTTTTTGACCAATGGGATCCGGATACTTCAACAATGGAAGAAATTTATAGACTGCAGGTTTTGGTTGGGTTTTATGCCATATGAACCATTGTAGATTATTTAATACCAAATCCATGTTTATAAATACGAACAGTTCTATTTAAAACAATTCAGTTTAACAAAAGTACACAGTTTAGTTCTGTTTGACCCATAGATAGGACCCTAGGAGTGATGACAGTGAAGGGGTACTTCAGAGTCTCCAAAGCTCCAGCATTACTGGAGCCTCACCATTAGATTGTTTAGTGTCATATCCAGGACACTCATTGGAGGAGTCTTACCCCTTGGCAGAGATGCAGTCAGTGTATTCTGCAGCCCTAGGGAACAGAACCATGGACTGTAGGGGAAACTAAATTGAAAAAGAAACCTCATTTGGTCACATTCCATAAAAGTATCTTGGTTAGCCTATTAACTTTTCAGCCAACCCTAGAATACTCAAGACATGTGCAGCATAAGATTACTGATTTTCATTTTTATCTCCGGAAATACAGAGCCAGTGTCAATATTTTTTTAACCCTGTATTTTAAAAAAAAAATTAACAATTCATTCATTGTTAATTTGTCTTGGTAAATACAGCTTCAGACTCAATACTTTTTTTTAACATACCTTATATCTTCAAGAAAACTAGCAATTTATTCAAGGTTCCGTTCTTTCTTGGTAAATAGAGCATCAGTCTTGATACTTTTTGAACATATCTCCTATTTCAAGAAAATTAATATTTCGTTCATTGTTTATTTCTATCAAGGTAAAATAGCTTCCATTTGGATGAGGTGCTTTCAAGAGCTCTCCTGACCGAATCTGTATTTACCAAGACAAATAAAAAGGAACCAAATGCTCATTTGCTTAGAAATATTAAATGCTTCAAAAAGTAACATTTCATTTATCATTTAATTCCATCTTGATAAATACAGCTGAAGACCTCACACTTTTCAAATGCATCTTATAAGATACTGTGATATAAAAAAATAATAGAATAGATTACTCACATCGTGTCCGTGTTTGACCGTCGGGAAAAGAAAAAAGAGGAATGTGAGTTTGTGGACTCCTTATATGCGAGTAGCAGTAATTTGCATATGAGGACAAGTCACTATAAAAAGACCAAATTGGCGAGGCAAGGTGTGTTATCCTGAAAGCGGAGAGCAGACATTGAGTTAAGAGGAGTTGGCGTGAGTTGCGAAATTGTGTTACTCTGAAAGTTGATGCGAGCAGCATAGTTGGCGTGAAGGAGTTCCGACCCCATTTTTCATTACAGATACACGTGTGTGTATATGAGGGAGGGGGTGAGAATTATTATCCTCATATCTCACAATGATTTTTTAGATTTAAAAGTTGCCATGCCAAGCTATTCCCCTTCATGACATTTCCCTAGGCTATAGGAAGACTACTTGAAAGTATCCATCTCCTTTCCAAAACATGTGACAGATTGTACTGTGTTACATCGTACGAGTTGCAAGGAATTATCTGACCCAACTCAAACAGCTGGTTGAATTGAGTGACTAATTCTAACAGCATGTCAACCTGTTCAGGGTTATTTTATGCATAGAAGTTAGGGAATTACCTTCACTGCACAGGTAATAACATGAAGTGAAATGTAAACAACTCAGAGTCTATTTTTTTTATAATAACCATTACACACACAAAGAAACCACTACAATACTCACACAGCCACATATGGATATGTGACAAATGATATTTAATAAGCTTCTCAGTAAACATTAGGCCAACTTCTATGAGCCAGAATTTGTTTGTTTTACCTTTTTCCACACCCTTTGTTTTTCCATTTGTTTCAGTTCAAGAGTTTTTTGGTTGCCTAACAATGTACGGTTGACATTGCTCTTGACAGTCTCTTGTAAGCAGAGACTAAGTTGGCCTTCTTCCAACGCACTGCACAAATCACAAGAGGCATAACCACGTATTGTAGCTATTCAATGTCAACTCTTATTACAGATATTTTTTTTAAGATAACACGCCAGGAAATTTTTAGCAAGAGATCACACCTAGAAGATCACTTAAAAAAGGAAAATCTTGGGTTCATGAGAAATAAATAAAAACATTCATGAGCAAATATAACATGCATGAGTGTGTGTGCATATATATATATATATATATATATATATATACATACACACACACAGGGTGGCCCATAAAAAAACTGACACATGAGGAAAAAAAAAGCTTTCGCTGCAGCCGCTGTGCAGAACATTTTTGTAATGACCGCTTTGTGGGTGGCCTGTCACTGTGCCACGAGTTTTAAATCTGTACACTAAGCTCTTTATCATATATGTACTTGGAGGATTCTTCAAATTAAAATGGGTGAGACAGTAATTTCTCCCCATTGGAAATGTAAATCTGCAATTGAATAGTTAAAGTCTATTATTATAGTTCATTCTTTCACATGGTAATTTGATTTTTTACATTCCATTTCCTAAGATAACTTATGATATCTGAGAAATAATATCAAAAACCAAATTAAAAACAAAGTTATGACATTTTAAAATGTATCTGCCTTTTGTGGGCCACCCTGTGTGTGTGTGTGCATACTAACCTACCTGTTTTCCAGACACATGGCAGCCATTTTGAATATCTAATGAGATAAGCTATCCAACTGACTCCTGAATTGGTTCTTATAAAAGTAGCTTAAACTGGCAAAAAAATTTTGGTGTGTTCAAATTTTTGAGAGCTAATAAAGCTCAAAACTAATAGAACCAACATGCCAAAATTATACAACTATGAATTATTAGGGTGAGTCAAAAGTTTTACAATATTTTAATACATGCTTGTTTGAGACATATATATCATGTGAGCAAAGCAGTCCAAGCCATATATGTGTGCGTTCATATGTGTGGATACCTCACATAGCAATACTTGGTAACCATTACACTATCTAATACCAATAATTCAATTTAGATACACAGTTAAAGAGTTTCAAGTACTATTTAATAATAATAATTCTATTCAACATTACTCATTCATTTGCACACAGGTAAGTGGTTCCAAGTATTGCTATGTATTTCAATCATACATCCTAGATGCATCAAGGTAGGTCTTCAGTGATGCACTGTCTTCATCGCCGATTTCGGGTTATATACATCCTATCGGCTCCAACAGAAACCCTGTCATGACTCTGGAAGAGCCAAGCCACCTCCTTGATCGCGACGTGCTACGCTCGTGCCTCTACCAAAGCAAAAAAGAAACAAAATAAGGCTGGACTTCAGCCATTCTTATAGACATCTGTCATTCAATAACACCCAATGAAAAACAGGGCATTCCACACTCCTCTACTATATATAATACCATCTTTACCTTGTATCACTAACAATTCAATTAAATATCAGTCATTTGTTTTCAAAGTAAAATGATCACTCCTATTTCTAACAATTTAATTTAGCACAAGTCATTTGTTTGCACTCAGTTTAAATGTCAAATAGTTCTATTTGACTCATAAATGAGACCCTATCAACTGCTACCATTCTGAGCTAGATTGGACCTGGAGTAATGGGAATGAAGGGGAACTCCAGATTTCCCAAACTACAAGGCTGGAGACTTGCTATCAGATGGTTTAATGTCATAATCAGGATACTCATTGGTGAGGAGCGGGGGTCTACTCCTCAGCAGAGGAGTATATTCTACAGACCTAGGTTACTGGGCATTTGGGAGAGAGGTATTATAGAAGGGTAGATATAACATTAATAAGTTAAATGTAAATAGATTGTTTTTTTTTAAATGAATCTTTGAATGCTAATTACATCTCATCGATTTGAAATAGAACAATGGAAGTAGAATATTTGAAACTTTCATTTTATTTAACAATTCATAAGCTCTGATGAAGGTTTAATGTTTTCAAATTTAAAAACCAAAATAATTCAAACTATGACTAAAATAATCCATTGAAGATCTTGTGTTTTTCAAATTTGTTCATCTCAACATTTCCTTGGATTACATAAGTCTGTGCCTTGAAGCTTATATTCATATTTTAGGATTTTCCTAGGCATATACATTTATATAAAAAAATAAAAGATTAAAAAAAATTAAAAATACAGATTTATGATTTGAATTTCGTCAATAATGAGGAAAGATTCAAAATCTCTCGATGACCTAACAGAACGTGGATTCTGCACAATGTTTCTAATGTCAGGTGACGTATTTTAAAGAAACGAACGCCGATTCATTGATCAAATGGCCAATTTTTCTTGTCATGGACAGCCAACTTTTCTTGTTATACAACTTTTCCAAATTTTTATATATTTTTTACACTTTTTATACATCCATCTATACTTAATATAACCCCTCATGATGGTTCAGCAGAACCAAAACACTATAGTGTCGACTTTGATTTTCAATAAATCTCCCCTTTCTATTTGGATTACTTGTTGTCAATTTTTCTTCACAAACTGTCGGATTACTATCCATTATTTTCTTCCATATATTGTATTATATAATCTGAGGAGAAAATCCAATTGGTAGGATTATCCAATTTGATTTATATATATTTTATGAAGCATTCATCAGTGATCTATAACACTTCATAACATCTTTTCTATGTCCTGATGATGATTTATTGAAACCAAAATGTTATAACATCGACTTTCTTTTATATTAAATTCTTCACTTTGGATAACTTGGAATATATATATATATAAATTTTTTCATGTTTTTTGACTATCAAAAACAGATAACAGGATGGAAATAAATTCATAATCCTAATGTGACTGGTTTTTGTTTTTCCTATAGAAATTATTGCTCTGTAATGTCAGTTACATTGAGCTCTTTACCAGGAAAATTTAAATGTTCACTGTTGAATGGTTTTTTTGTCCTGATGGAATTACTCCCAACTCCGGTTTAACTGGACTGAATACTTAATATATATATATATATATATATATATATATATATATATATATATTAATAGAAACATACTCCCCACTGACCCGAATAAAAAAATAAAACTTATATATCATAAATTTAAAACCTTCAACTTAGTCATTAAAAATAATTCCTCTTCCTCGATTGGAGTTTTGCAAAAAAACAACATTATATATCAATTTAAATGTCCTTTAGGCGATTGCATCTCTGAAAATAATATATATATGTTGGTTTAACCTCAACTACCCTATTGAGGAGACTTACAATGCACCTTTCTGATACTAGTTCCATAGCACAGCATTTAAAAAAACATTTATGCCCAACAATGGAATTACGAAAAACTATCACAGAAAACACAATATCAGAACATCAAAATAACAAACAAAAATTACAGATTCTTGAAGCACCACATATTAGGAACATACAACTCAAACCTAACAGAATTAATTTTCAAACCGGTGCTAATGTACTTAAATGTCTTTAGCTACTGACACTATTTATAGAAATAAATTTAAAAGTAAACACTACACACAGCAACAGCACAGACACTCTTCTTCTTACAAAGTAGTAATGTACATACAAAAGTTACATCACTTTTGTAATAGATCCACCCCTGATGATGGCCCAAAGTCAAGGCAGAAAGTACTTGGGAAATAAACAATTATGGAAGATACATCAACCAATTCCCGCCAAATATTATAAAATCAACACAGCAATATGAAAGAATCAACAAAAAAATATGTAGACAAAAAATGTCAATTATGTTCAACAAGATATATATATGTGGGTGTGAGCACACTTCTCACACTTCATAGTTATCTCTATTATATCAAGATGATTAAATAAATTCATTCAATACAAACTCAGACCCCAACAAAATTATTCAGGTGCAAATTTAACTGGAAATTGCTCTATTCTTTAAATTAGAGTATTTATATGTGCATTGCATTGGATATACAGGGTAAGTTACACACATGTATGAGAATGTTCATAATTTGCTAAACTCATTAGTGTCTGGGGACATCTGAGACCAGACAGAAAATGAGCATTATCCTGAAGATAAAAAGGTCAAATTATTTTATCGGTAGCTCAAGAAGCAGCATAAAAATGCTATGAATTCTCAGTAGCAACTAATCTCGCCAAATGGTTATTATTTCTGATCTGAGCTGCCTATGTTGTAGAATAAAGAGAAGATGGTTTTTCATGGCATATCAATTCGCTATGAGTTATTTTAAGGCCAAAATTTGATTCATTTGTAAATGTTTTATTATAATGAAAACTATAATTTCTATGTTCCTTGGCAGTTTTTTTCTTGTCTAAATGTTTGTTTGTACACAGTTATATGGTTTTAAGTATTCCTATCAAATACAAACAACTTGCAAACATTTATAAGGTTTGAAGCAACTTTCAAACAGACCCAGGTTTAGTTTGACTTCCTTGTTTCATGGTATGTCAATCTAGGTGGGTTATCTAATGCCAAAGCCCTCCTTGTGGAAGAACAGTAATAGTATGACTTAACCCATACCTGGAAGAGGATAAAAGGCCAATACATTTCACAAGAGTATTCATCTGAAAGTGAACATTATATATATATATATATATATATATATATATATATATATATATATATATATATATACACACACACGTGTGTGTGTGTATCTATATAACACACACATACATACATACATACATACATACATACATACTTATCAGTCAAAAGTATTTCGCCACCCTCAAAAATTTTCATTTCTCATCCTAAAAGTGTTATTTTTAATGAAACAAGTTAAACACCACAATGTTTTTATTCATACTGAATAAAAGTCTTCCTCAGTAACTTTGATTTTAGTATAACCAGATATCTTTTGAAAAAATTGGTTTCAAGGGGTTTTTCTTCTTTAGCACTGAGAATGAATTAAATATTTTCCAAAAGTTACATCATACCATCACTTGAACACATTAGGCTAATATTGTGTTGAATTACTGCTTGCTAGATATTATCCTGACCATTGGTCTAATGAGTAAAGTGTTTGCCAAAGGTTCAGAAGACCAGGATTCAATCTCAGGTCGAGTCATACCAAAGACTCAAAAAATAGTTCTTGATGCCGCCTTGCTTAACACTCAACATTATAAGGTAAGAATCAAGGGTAAGGTGGTGCAATCCAGGGAATAGAGTAGCGCCCTCCCCAACACGTTGGTGTAGTAGCTATTGAAAAGAGAACCTTCAAGTCAACTCGACTAAGGCCACCAACTTTACTTTTTTTCTTACACTAAGATACTATCCATTTTTCTTAGGCAGAAGACAGTTTATCAGTCACCACTTTGCATGAAAAGGCTGACTGTGTTAAACATCACTGCACAATTCAACCAAAGTCATGAAAAAAATGTGTCAACATCTACTGTGAGAAGAAGACTCTGTGAAGCTGGCTTATATGGCAGAAATGCTCTCAAGAAACCACTGCTGAGGAAGCAAAACAATGTCAAAAGCTACAGTGGGCCAAGGCAGACAAAGACTGGACAATAGAGCAGCGGAATAAAGTCATTTGGACTGATGAATCAAAGTTTGAAATCTTTAGGTCAAAAAGGAGGGGCAATGTGGAGTGAAAAGTTGGTGAAAGAACTGCAACCTCTGTATCCCATCAACTGTAAAGGATGGAGGAGGGTGTGTTATAGGTTGGGGTTTCAGCTAATTACAAAGTTGTGGGGTTTACACCAGGTGAAGGGCAAATTGAATCAGACTGGCAATCACGGCATACTGCAGCATCATGCAATTCCATCTGGAACACAACTCGTGGTTTGAGGATTTGTACTCATGCAAGATAATGACCAAAAGCATACAAGTAAATTCTGCGAAAGGTACATTAAAAGCAAAGAGGAACAACACATCCTTCAACTGATGTTTTGGCCAGCAAAATCAGCGGACTTAAATCCCATTGAACTGGTGTTAGATGAACCTGACGAAAAAGTTAGAGTTAAACAACTTAGAAGTGCGGCTCACCTCTGGCAACTCTTGCTGGAAAGCTGGGCAGAACTATCTTCAATCTACTTCCAGTTTTTGGCGAAAAGAATGCTGAGAATCTGTGATAGTGACTAAAGTGGATCATTTTGATGAATAATAAGTTCAAGAAGTCTAGTGTTTTTTTGGGATCCTTGAAGGCGTTCGGGCAAAAAACCTTCAGGCGACATTACTATTTGTCGACTTTACCAAGGCCTTCGATTCCATACACAGAGGGAAGATGGAGCAAATCCTACTAGCATACAGCATACCAAAAGAAACCATAGCAGCGATACTGATTCTCTACAGAAACACCAAAGTGAAAGTACGTTCACCAGACGGAGACACGGAATACTTCGACATTGTTGCAGGAGTACTACGAGGAGACAGATTAGCCCCGTACCTCTTTATCATCTGTCTAGACTATGTGCTTAGGACTTCGATCGACAAAATCAGAGAAAATGGCTTCGAGCTGACAAAGAGAAGAAGCAAAAGGTAACCCGCAAAAACAATCCGGACGCCGACTATGCTGATGACTTGGCGTTACTGGCGAATATGCCTAATCAAGCAGAGACACTACTGGATAGTCTGGAATGAGCCGCAGCTGGCATTGACCTCCATGTCAATGCACACAAAACTGAATATATGTGTTACAACCAAATGGGCAACATTGCCACACGAGACAGAGCCTCTCTGAAACTAGTAGACAAATTCACCTACCTAGGAAGTAGCGTATCATCAACCGATAAAGACATCGACACACGACTGATGAAGGCATGGACAGCTATCGATAGGCTCTCGATCATATGGAAGTCGGACCTAACCGATAAAATGAAACGCAGTTTCTTCCAGGCAGCGGTTGTGTCGATATTGCTATGTGGATGCACCACATGGACGCTAACTAAGCGGCTGGAGAGGAAACTAGACTGAAATTACACAAGAATGTTGAGAGCAGTATTGAACAAGTCCTGGCGACAACACCCCACGAGACACCAACTATACGGACACTTGCCCCCCATCACGAAAACTATACAAGTTAGACGAACCAGACACGCGGGACACTGCTGGAGAAGCAAGGACGAGCTCATAAGCAATGTACTCCTGTGGACCCCCACATATGGATGTGCAAAAGCACAAACTTTTAGGTTTGGTTCGTTGTTTAATGGCATATCAACCTTTGTAGGTTATTTAATGCCAAAGCCATTCTCCTTGAAGAACAGTAATAGTACTATTTAACCCATAGCTGGAAGGATAAGGGGGTTCATACCTTTCCCAAGGGTATTTGCCCGAAAGTGAATGTAATAGTGTGACTGGAGTACGAACTCGTGTACTACGATTCCTCAGTCCATCGCTTTAACCACTACACCACGAGGACACCCCAGGTTTGGTTTCTTATTTAATAGCATATCAACAGAGGTGCCTGTGGTGTAATGGTTATCGTCGTAAGAAATGGACACGGCGACAAGAGTTCAAATCCTGGACGAGACTGATTGCATTTCACATAGCACTAATACCCTTGGGAAAGGTATGAATCCAATTATTCTCCCTCCAGCTATGGGTAAATAGTAGGGCAGACTAGGTTCTTCAGCCTTTGCGAGGCAACTAGTCTAGGAGAAGGAAAACTGAATTCAAACCTGTTAAACTTCGCTTAAAAAAATTGACCTAGTGTCATATCCTGTACGAGCAGAGGGGTTGGTAAATATGAATAGCATATCAACCTTTGTAAGTTATTTAATGCTAAAGCAATCTTTCTAGAAAAACAGCAGTGGTACTATTTAACCCATAGCTAGGAGGATAAGAGGGTTCATATCTTTCCCAAGGGTATTTGTCCGAGAGTGAACATAATAGTGCAAGTGAAGTTCAAACTCACTGTTGTATAGTGGCTTGTACCACATGACATCCGGTATCACAGAAGTATAAAAGATGTTGTGTTTCTTAAGCAAGAGCATTCTGCAAGATCTGGGTCAGTACGAAGACAAACTTCAGATGTAACACCTACAGTGAAAGACTTGTATTTGTCGGACTGTACCACTTCAGTTAATAAATAATTAACTCTTTATTTCACTGTGTATCTCTTCCTAACCATTATATAGCATTTACTTCTGGCCAATTGCCAATATATATTTTGGGGATTAAAATGTTGAGAAAAAAAAAAATTAAGCAAATCAATATTTACTCATATATGGTTGGTGACTATAATATTATTTCTATATGGAGGCATTAATGGTGTAATGTTTATCATCCTAGGAAATGAACATGGGGCAAGAGTTCAAATCCTGGTTCAGGCTGTGCACATTTTACAGCGCACCCTTAGGAAAGGTATGAATTCATCTATA
>CAUZXS010003956.1:2500-65000 GCA_963585895.1 Sepioteuthis lessoniana | reverse complement strand
TATAATCCAAGGAGAAAATCCAAGGGCTAGGAGTATCTAATTTGAGTGCTCAGTGTCAATGGCTATTGAGGTATAATTAATTTTGGATTAAGAATACATCATCAAAATTCAACATGCAGAACCCAAAAATAAATTTTATATAAAAATAAAAAGAAAAAATTCACTTCTTTGGTGTCATTATAAATTTATTTCTGGTTGTGATGACCATCATCAGATGTTAAGTGAAAAAAATTATATATAGCTAATTTAAAAAAAAAAAATTTTTTTGGCCAGATCCAATCATAGTTTGAACCAGTGTACTTCATACATTTGCTGTTGCAATAATTTTTAAAAGTAGTGAGTTTGTAATTACTACACAAAGACCTTCTTGAACTCATTTTATATTATATCAAAATGATGCTGTTCCAAATAGAATTCTCAACCCATAGCAGAATCAATTTTCAAACCAGAACAGCATCATTCAAAAAAGCTTTGTGTGTAGCAATTACGAATTTACTCATCTTAAAAAAATGTCCCCACAGCAAAATGCATGGTGTGCACCAGTTCAAGGCATGATCATCACTCATCATGTCTGTAAAATACATGAGCTACCATTACCACTTGCCTAATTTCACTTGCACTACACAGGTGACAGTTCAATATGAAGGAGGTATTTCTTTAACACTGTATCAACAGGAGGAATAAATATCTTGAAAAAATAATATAAAACATATGTCACCTCTTACAAAGGATAAAAAGATATCAACAAAAGAAAAAAAAAATTTTTTAAAGATTTCTTAATCCAGTTAGTCATAAGGATCTACTAAACAGCAATCACTTTTAAATCCACAGAAGAAACAGATTTATTTTAAAAAGTCAAGTAGTGTTAAAAAGAGAAAAGAACAATAGATGGAGATGAATAGTGTTAATTAATTGAGAAAACAGAAAAATAGTTAAAAGGCAATAGGAAGGAAGGGGAAAAAAAGAAAATAGAGGGGAAAAAAGAAAAAGAAAATAGAGGGGGAAAAAAGAAAAATAGAGGGGGAAAAAAGGAAAAATAGAGAGGAAAAAAGAAAATAGAGGGGAAAAAAGAAAATAGAGGGGAAAAAAGAAAATAGAGGGGGAAAAAAGAAAAAATAGAGGAAAAAATAAAATAAAGAGGAAAAACATAAAATAGAGGGGAAAAAGAAAAAATAGAGGAAAAACGAAAATAGAGAGGAAAAAAAAAACAAAAGAGGGAAAAAGAAAAAAAGAAAATAGAAGGAAAAAAGAAAAAGGAAAAGAGGAAAAAAAACAAAGAAAAAGAAAAGGAAAAGAAAATAGAGAAATAAAGAAAAAGAGGAACAAAAAAACAAAAAACAATGAAATCAAAGAAAAAGAAAACAAAAAGAAAAGAAAGAAAATAGGAAATGACAAAAAAAATGGAAAAAGGAAAAAGATAAAAAAAGAAAAGAAAGAGAAAAAGAAAAATGAGAAAAATAAAGAAATAAAAAAGAGGTAAAAAAAAAAAAAAAAAAAAAAAAAAAAAAAAACTTTCCTACTGAGAAAGATATCAGTCAGACATCAAAATGCTTTTGCTAAAAACCCTGACAAGATGATACAGAGACTACAGTTTGTTTGGGAATAGATATCCCCCAAAGAGATTCTAGTAACCATGCCAACAAATCTCACTTCCCACAAAGAGAATAGAGAAAAAAAATCCAGACCTCTGCCTCTTCGCAGAAGAATGCAAAAATTTCTTTTTTAATTTCTCAATTCCAAATCCCAACCACATGACAAATTTAGGCCACAAACAGACTTCCTAGATATAGCCTCCATTACATTAAATGGACTTATATAACTTACCCTGTTGGCTAGAACTACAGAATATGCCAACAGCACCTCAGCAGAGATGTTAAACCTCTCTGAAGTCACCAGACGACCATGGGTAGTGATCCCTAATATTTCAGTCCTTGACTCAACAACCAAAGTGGTCAATCAACTTGCAACACTCCACTTAGGTTCTTACTGGGCTAGATGAGCGGTCAGAGGACCAAACCAATAAAATAGCTGGTCATGTCAAGCCTTACAGCACCTATATGGTTTGGTTTGGTGGGTTTTATGGCATATCAACCTTTGTAGGTTATTTAACGCCAAATCCATTTTTATGTAAATAATCTCTTCTATTTAAAACAATTCAGTTTAGCATAAGTACAGTTTGTCAAAAACATTTCCATTTCTAACTATTCAAGCAGTTATATGTAACAATTCGGTTAAGTGTAAATACAGTTGTAATGTCTAAAAACAGTTCTATTTCAAATAATACAGTTAAGCATAAGCACGCAGTTTAAATGGAAGTACGGTTTAATTGTCAAAAACATTTCTATTTCAAGCTATTCAGTTTACTCAAACAATTCATTTTAGCATAAGTATGCTGTTAGTTCTATTTAACCCATAGATAGGACCCTTATCAGGTGCTACCACTCCGGGTCCAGAGTGGACCTGGGAGTGATGGCAATGAAGGGGTACTCCGCATTCCCCAAAGCTCCAGCATTGCTGGAACCTCACCATCAGATTGTTTAGTGTCATATCAAGGATACTCATGGAGGAGGTGGGGGTCTTACCCCTCTGCAGAGAAGCAGTCGGTGTATTCTACAGCCCCAGCCGACTGGGCAAAGCACCTATATGATCGTGCCAACCATATTCTTCAAATTGCTCTTGTGGTAAGCAGGTGCCCAACCCTATTTTATCTTAAAGGTGTCAGAAAACGATAGGTGAAGGTCCATTGTACTAAGATAGCAATGCTTCAAACCATCTAAACTGTGTGCAAACAAATAATGATATTTACCTAACCCCTCCGCTCGGGCAAGATATGACACAAGGTCAATTTTTAAGCGGAGTTTAACAGGTTTGAAAATCAGAGTTTTCCTTCTCCTAGACTAGTTGCCTCACCAAGGCTGAAGAACCTAGTCTGCCCTACTATTTACCCATAGCTGGAGGGAGAATAATTGGATTCATACCTTTCCCAAGGGTATTAGTGCTATGTGAAATGCAATCAGTCTCGTCCAGGATTTGAACTCGTATTGCCGTGTCCCTTTCCTATGGCGATAACCATTATTCCACGGGCACCTCCAAACAAATAATTAATATTAAATAAAACTATTAGAGCTAGATATGGGTAAATAGTAGGACAGACTGGGTTCTTCAGCCTTGGTGAGGCAACTAGTCTAGAAGGAAAACTGAATTCAAACCTGTTAAACTCTGCTTAAAAATTTGACCTTGTGTCATATTCTGCCCAAGCAGAGGGGTTGGTAAATAGGATAGGATTAGAGCTAGATAACAATATTTTAAACCAATTAACTGTGTCCAAACAAATGAGCTCTGGCTAATTTAAAATATTGTTACCAACAAAACATTCACTTCATATATACAAGTTTGATATGCCATAAACCACAAAAGCCCAGTCAGTAAAGACTGTAGAATACATCAACTTCATCTGTGCAGAGAGATAAGACCCCCACCTCTAATGTGGGTCCTGGTTATGACAGGAAACAATCTGACCGTGAGGCTATAGTAATGCTGAAGCTTTGGGGAATGCGGAGTACCCTTTTAACAGCAATTGCTCGCAGGTCTGGAGTTGTAGCACCTGACAGGATCTTATCTATGGGTCAAATAGAACTGTTAAACGTTTAAACTCAGTGCAAATAAATGACTTATGCTAAATTGAATTATTTGATACAGAACTGTTTGATCATTTAAAAAAAAAAAAAAAAAAAAAAAAGTATTACTTTTCTAAAGGGAAAATAACATTCTAGGTCCCACCAAGAAGGCCTTAACTGAAATGGTTGGTTGGTGGATTTTAATGGCATGTCAAACATCCAGGGTTATTTTATGCCAAGAATATAGGGATCAATGTACATTGTGCGTCAATACTTACACTTTTGCAATTAATGGTTTTAATGACGTGCTAACATCACCAGTTGGTGGGGGGATTGTATTTTATGGCATTTCAACCCATGTAGGCAACTTAATGCCAAATCCTATTACAAACAAATAGTTTGTTGGTAACATTTTTTAAATGAGCCACAGCTTATTTGTTTGCACAATGTTAAATGTTTCCAAGCCTTGCTAATACTACTAATTCAATTTAATATTAATCATTTGGTTACACCATTTAAATGGTTTCCTAACATAGTAAAGGATTAAACAGTTCTAGTTGATGGGACCCTAAGAAGTACTCGCACTCTGGGTCAGAGTGGACCTGGGAGCAATGCACATGAAAAGGTACTCTACTTTCCACAAAGCTCAAGGACAGAAGCCTTACCATCAGACAGTTTAGTGTTATATCCAGGACATTCATGGGACGGTATTTTACTCCCCTGCAGAGATGCAGTCAACCTATTCTACAATACCAGGTGACTTGGCAAACAATAACGTCATTACCGTCATTTAGGAAGTGTATCAACAGCTTGCTTTGTATTTATTTATTTATTTATTAAGCTGCGCTCCGATCACAACCAAGCTTGCAATATGGCGCACCAATAGTGTTTTTCAAGCAAATATTACCAGTATTTATTTGTCATCATTTCTATAATAATATGATTAATTGATTTTAATGGCATGTCAACTCATCCAGGATTATTTTATGGCTAGAGGTTAAATTTGGTTTTATTGCATATCAACCCTTGTACATTATTTAAGGCCAAATCCAGTTAATTCATATACAATAGATATACATGAATTGTTAACATAAGTCAACTATACTTATACTAAACTAAATTGTTTGAATTAGAACTGTTGGACTAAAATGAATCGCTCGAAATAGAAATATTTTTGACAATTAGACTGTTTTCTTATGCTAAACTGAATAGTTTGAAATAGAACTGTTCATTTGTATAAAAATGGATTTGGCATTAAATAACCTACGAAGGTTGATATGCCATAAAACCCAAATAAACGTAAGTCAACAAAGTTAAATAATTCCAAGTATTGCTACGTATCCCTAATATCAGTCATTTGTTTACACACAGTTCAATAATCTAACTGTTCTTTTTCAAACAATTCAATTTAGCATAAGTCACATCATTTGTTTGCACTCAGTTTAAATATCTAACAGTTCTATTTAACCCATAGATAGGACTCTTTCAAGTGCTACCACTCTGGGTTAGAGTGGAACTGGGAGCAACAGCAATGAAGGGGTACTCCACATTCCTCAAAGATCCAAGACCGGAGCCTCACATCAGATGGTTTAATGTCATATCCAGGATACTCAATGGAGTGGAGGTTACCCTCTCTGCACAGATGCAGTTGGTGCATTCTACAGTCCCAACCGACTGGGTACCTAAAGGTTAAGGACTCACATTCATTGTACTTTCACACTTACATTTTTTTGTATTGTTTTGTAAGGGTTTTTTTTTTTTTTTTTTTAACACAGTACTATCAAATAATCTTTAAAGAAACCAACTTGACTTCCAAGTGAGAGTGGACCTGGGAGTAATAGTAATGATGCTGGTGATTTCACATTCCCCAGAGCTCCAGAACAGCAGTTTAGTGTCATACCTAGGACAGCCCTTCAGGTGAGGATGGAAGCGTCTTATTCCTCAGCAGAGATAAAGATGGTATATTCTACAGTCACAGTGGAAGATTAGAATGGTATTTTGTTATATAAGTGTGAATACACATTCAGTATTGGCTTCATACAACACAATGCTTGGATGCACATTCTAATAATCAAATATTGATTACCTACAAGTTTGTTTGTTTGTTTTTTGTTTATTCCGAGGTAACTATTATCCTTTACGGCAAAAATAAATAATTGTCAATACTGTACTTACACGTCTGACACAAGTTCACTAGATTCACACTAAGTAGTAAAATGGGCTAATTTTTTCACATGGAAGGCTACTAAATTCTCACTATTGCTATTTTTGACTATCAAATAAGCTAGGGTAATTTGGACTACTTACTAATAAAAAGTCAATCACAGTTTGTTCTTTTTATTAAAAATTTAAAATCAGTAAAAAAAACAATTATAACAAAAAGGATTGAAAATATTTTGTACATCATGTTAAAAAAAAAAAAAAAAAAAAAAAAAAAAATTGGGCTGATTTTTTTTTAAGCAAAAATAGTCAAGGTGGAGTTAGGTTACTTTGGTTTTATGGCATATCAACCCTTGATGGTTATTTAATGCCAGATCCTGTTTATAAGAGTATATATATTACATAAGATTTTAAAATGAATAGGTAACTTTATTTTAAACAAGTTAGAGCACTTTTGTGAGAACAGCTAAATGGTTTCAAATATTGCTATTTAACAACAATAACAACAACAATAATAATCCCTAGTAAAAGATTGAACTGTTCTATATCACCCATAGTAGGGAACCTAACAGGTACGACGACTAAGTCAGAGTGAACCTGAGAGTAATAGTAATGAAGGGATACTCCACATAAGGCCTCACCATCAAATGCAGTTTCATGCCTTACCTAGGACACTAAATATTTTCAAGTATTGCTGCCTGATTTTATTCAACATTATTCATTTATACACTGTTTATGGTTTCAAATATTGCAATCTAATACTCATAATTCAATTTAATATTAATTTTTGTACCCAATTAAATGGTTTCAAGTATTGCTAACTAACACTATCAATTTAAACATCAGTCATTTGTTAGTATACAGTTAAATGCTTTCAAGTATTGCTATTTAATGCTAATGATTCTATTTGATATTGATCATTTGTTTGCACACAGTTAAATGTTTCGTTTTGGTTTTATGGCATATCTGCAATTGCTGGTTATTTAATGCCAAATCCATTTTTATAAATATAAACAGTTCTATTTCGAACAATTCAGTTTAACATAAGTATGCAGTTTAGTTCTATTTGACCCATAAATAAGACCCTTTCAGGTGTTACCACTCCGGGACCAGAGTGGAACCAGGAGCAATGGTAATAAAGTGGTACTTAACATCCCCCAAAGCTTCAGCACTACTGGAGCCTCACCATCAGATTGTTTAATGTCATATCCAGGACACTCGTTGGAGGAGACTTGCAGATATGCAGTTGATGTACTCTGCAGCCCCTGATAACAGAGCTAATACTTAAATGGTTTCAAGTATTGCTATCTAACACTATTATATTCAATGTTATTCATTCATTTGTACACTGTTTATGGTTATCTAATACTAATAATTCACTTTAATATTAATCTTTTGTTTGTGCAGAGTTAAATGGTTTCAAGTATAGTAAATGATTTAAATAGTTCTATTTGACCCATCAACTGGACCCTACCAGGTACTACCACTCTGAATCAGAGTGGATTTGTGAGTAATGGCAATGAAGAGGTACTCCACATTCCCCAAAGCTCCAGAACTGGAGCCTCACCATCAGATGGTTTAGAATCATATAAGGACATTCATTGATGGTGGGATCTTACCCCTCTGCAGAGATGCAGTCAGTGTATTCTATAGACCCCCTTCTGGTCAGCTAACTTGGCAGTTGCATTAGATGGGGATAGTTGATATATGACCGAGTGCATAAAACTCTTAAGAAACTACACAAATAAAAAATATAAATGAACTATGTAACCAAATCCCTAACCTCTAACTATGAAATAAGCCCAGACAGGTTGGCATGCCATTAAAATTAATCAATCAATCTGAAGACCAGTCTGAGCCAAAGCTCCTAGTATGATTTTAGAATATTTCCTTGAAGTTTGATCAAGATTAGACAAAAAAATGGCTGGTGGTGGTGACAATTAGTTAATATCATAAGACAATCACTTGTCGAAGACGTGTCAAAATACATGCAACGCACAAAGATGTGACGAATGGTAACAGGTGGAAGTGAATCATACACTTGCAAATAAAAACAAGGGAATAAACAGATCAAACTAAAGTCAATAATCAATAAAACTTTCATTTCACTTTTTAAGCACTTAAAAGAGAAAGAGAGAGAAACAGAAACAAAGATTTACTGAGAGAAAAAAGCATGTTTATTACATACAAGCAAATGTTTATTCTATATAGATGTTTCATTAACCAGACCATTGGCCTAATGAATAGAGTGTTCAGCAATGGTCCAGGAGGCTAAGGTTCAATTCCAGGTTGAGTCATACCAAAGACTCAAAAAATGATACTTGATGCCGCCTTGCTTAGCACTCGGCACTATAAAGGTAAGGATCAAGGGTAAAGTGGAGCAATCCAGAGAATAAAGTGGCACCTCCCCTAAACCCCAGTGTAGAAGCTATTGAAAAGAGTGCCTTCTGGTCACCCGCAACTAAGGTCTACTACGACTAAGGTTTCATTGAGTCCCTGGCAAGTTTCAGGATGAAAATCAGCAAGATGGAAACTTTAAAGTAAATCCTCCTCCTCCTCCTCCATCCCGTCCCCTTGCCAAAAAATTTTTTCAAAATTAAAACCCGACAGACCTCCTTTTGTGCTCAGATTATTTACTTTGAAAAATTTGGGGCAAAGTAAGGTACGGTAGAGGTGGAGGCATTTCATAATAACAGAGAGAGAGAGGTGGGGGAAGAGAATAATGACAAAAGGGAAAAATCAGGTAGAGGGGATGACAAGAGAGAGAGAGAGAGAGAGAGAGAGAATGAATAATAAAAGAGAAAAGCTGGTAAAATGGGCACCTAATACCAAAAGAAATATTGAAAGAGACATTGACAAGAGAGAAGAGAGAGATAGATAGAAGGAAAAGAGACAAAAGGAAAAGGGAAAGAGAGAGAGAAAAGCTGGTAGAATGGGCACCTAATACCAACAGAAATATTGAAAGAGAGATATCGACACGAGAGAAGGAGCGAGAGAGAGAGAGAAAGAAAAGAGACAAAAGGAAAAGGGGGAGAGAGAGAGAGAGAAGCTGGTAGAATGGGCACCTAATACCAACAGAAAGATTGAAAGAGAGACATTGACAAGAGAGAAGAAGGGAGAGAGAGAGAGAGAGATAGAAGGAAAAGAGACGAAAGGAAAAGGGAAAGAGAGAAAAAAAGGGGGAGAGAAAAAAGAAAAAGAGGAAGCAAAAGGGAAAGATATGAGAGAAAAATGAGAATAGTGATGTGAGAGAGAGAAGAGAGCAGAGAACCTTGAGGCTGAATTCAGCCCGTGCAACCTTTCATATGTTTGTTGAAACTAATTAACTTAGAATGGTGCAACTCATTTGAAAACCTATCATCCCAAAGTTGTCTCTACGAAAAAATAAAAAAGCAAATCAAAATGTTAGTAAAGCTTCCCTCCCACCCCATCCCATCTTTTTAAGCAGTACTTATTATTCAAATTTGGAACAAACATTTAAACTTTGTAAACAATTCAAAAAATTTCTAAGTCTGGCCTTATCAATAGATAAATTTCAATGTGGCCTTTGAATATGAAATGGTTCACCACCCCAGGTATAAAAAGTATGCAACAGTAATCGGAGGAGGACAGTGATAAAGAGAGAGAAAGGTATGAGGAGAAGGGAACAACCAAAGAAAAGAAAATAGAGATGGAGGGGCATCAAATACCACAGGAAGAAGTAGTAAGAGGAATGGTAATGACAAGAAAGAGAATTAGAGCAGAAAGGGAAGCTGAAAGCATTAGAGAAGGGTTGGAAGTCTGTACAGTAACAAAAAGAGAGAGTGTTGGTAGGGTGGCATGTAATAGAGAGAGGGAGAGAGAGAGAACAACAGTTTTAGAGAGTAGAGAAACTGAACCAGTCTCATCCAAGTTGTTATTTAATAAAAAATAAAAAATTTAAAAAATTGTCAAATTTTGCACTAACATTTTCCAATAGCAAAATAATTTCTAAAAAATAAATAATTCCGTAGTTACTGTCAGAGTTGTTATAATGTAAAACATATTTACAATACAAATGCATTGCAAAGGAAGGAGGAATTGTCAGTGGTCAGGAATTGATATAAGCATTACACTGACAGAATAGGGTTATTATTGCAGCAATATTAATTGAAACACAAAGATCAATGAATAAAATGTCACCAAACACTGACTCAAATGGTCTTAACATCAAGCTAAACCATCCTCTAAATACCACTTTGAAATAGGATGAATTGATATGGGTTGATGTATCATCATCATCATGTCACGCCACCAGCACAATCTCCTTGACCCTCTCCTGCCACCCTTCTCTATCACCCATCGCTTCCGGTAGGTTTTCAAGACTACATCCTGTATCAGCACAGAGCTGTTGTATGGAGGTTCTAGCTGGTCGTCCTGCTTTTGCTTATCCATGAGAAGGGATCCACAGGAGTTATGTCACTTATGAGTTTGTCCCTACTTCTCCAGCAGTGTCCCACGTCTCATTCGTCTAACTTGGATAGTTTTTGTGATGGGTGGTAAGTGGCTGTACAGCTGCTGCTTTGTGGGTTGCTGCCTCCAGGACTTGTTCAATATTGCTTGCAGCATTCTTGTGTAGTTGCCATCAAGTTTTTTCTCCATACGTTTAGTTAGCATCCATGTAATGCATCCATACAGCAGTATTGACACGACCACTGCTTGGAAAAAAGTGTGTTTCATTTTATTGGTCAGGTCTAACTTGCATATGACTGATAGCCTATCGATAGCTGTCCATGCCTTTACTAGTTGCATGTTGATGTCTGTCTCGATTGACGAGACACTGATTCCTAGGTAGGTGAACTTGTCTACTAGTTTCAGAGAGGTACCGTTTAGTGTGGAGATGTCGCCTGTTTGATTAAAGCACATATTCTGTCTTGTGCATTGACATGGAGGCCTATGTCTGCAGATGCTCGTTCCAGACTAGTAGCAGGGTTTCGGTTTGGGCGGATGTACTTGCCAGAAGTGCTATGTCATCAGTGTAGTCCACGTCTGTCTTTGTTACCTTTATCATCTGTCTAGACTACGTGTTTAAAACAGTTGATGTATAAACAACTAAATAAACAAATGCCTAAGTTAAATATCTGACCAAAACAGCTATGGCTAATCTGAAATGCACTCCAACAAATATCTTCAAAATAGAGAGCTCAATGATAGGTATCTATGATAGCAGAGATGATATAATGGTCAGTTAAAGACACTTGGATTCCAGAAAATAATTTTGATATACTATTTTACCAGTTCATTTTTTATTATTTCTTTTATAGCTTCCAAAGTTCTTTAAAAAAAAAAAAAAATTAAAAAAAAAAAAAAATTATTTTCTTCATTCTGCATTAGAGTGAACCTGGAAGTAATGGCATTGAAGTATTTACCACTCCCCAGATCTTGAACATCACAATCAGATGTAGTTTAGTATCATACACAGGACACAGCTTTTTTTCTTTTAGTGGGGCAGGGGTCTTACTCTTCTGCAGGAGATACAGTCAATGTATACCATAGCCCTGCTGACAAAAGGTTTTTCTTTCAGAGGTGGATCATGAAGGAGTTTGTCAGGCACAAGGTCATTGGTCCAAGTTTCATCAGTGGATCTGAAAGACTCGGCATTCTGTTCTTTAAATCATATATATATATATATATATATATATATATATATATATATATATATATATATATATATATATATATATATACACACACACACACTTCATAGAGACCTGGATTAGTTTTTCTCGTTTTATGTCTTAATTTCTGTGCAGGTGAGGCCCATACTAAAGGTGAGTAGTGTGCAACAAATTTAAAATTTAGGTAAAGCTTAAAACTTTTTGAACGACTCGTGTTCCTCATAAGCAAACTAATTGAATAGAAAAGTAATGTTCTTTGTCTATCACATTCAATGAGACTAGTTTGCATTAAAAAGTTTACCCATAGTGGAGCAATCCAGGGAACGGAGTAGCACCCTCCCCTATACCTTGGTGTAGTAGCTATTGAAAAGGGAGACTTCAGGTCACCCTCAACTAAGATCGCCATATATATATATATATATATATATATATATATATATATATATATATATATATATATACACACACACACACGCCGAGCAAAGGTGTGGACTACTGTTGACAGGTTATCAATTATCTGGAAATCTGATAAAGAAAAAAAAAAAACAGGACTTCCTCCAAGCAGTGACTATGTCAGTACTACTGTATGGATGCACCACTTGGACATTAAAACACAGACAAAAGCTGGATGAAAACAACACAATGATGTTATGTACTGTTTTGAACAAATCCTGGAAGCAATACCCCACAAGATAGCAGCTGTATGGCTACTTATTTCCCATCTCAAAACCCATTCAAGTAAGATGAACAAGACACATGGGCACAGTTAGAGAAGTAAGGACAAACTCATAAGTGACATCCTTCTATGGACCCCTACACTGTTGGCCAACCAGCAAAGACTTTACATACATCAGTTCCATGCAGATACTGTATGCAATCTAAGAGACATATCAGGAATGACGGATGATAGGGACAGATGGTAGAAATATATTGTAAATGACTTTAATATAAAAATGGCTGGCAGATAAAGAAAACTTAAGTAAAGGTTTAGTTTGGTTTCTTTTGTTTAATGGCATATGAACCTTCATGGGTTATTTAATGCCAAAGCCATCCTACCAGAAGAACAGCAGTGATGCTATTTAGCTGGGAGGATATGGGGGGGGGGTTCATACCTTTCCCAATGGTATTTGTCCAAAAGTGAACATGATAGCACGAATGAAATTCAAACTTGCTTACTATGATTCTACAGTCCAGCACTTTAACCATTATACTACGAGGACACTCCCCCCAGGAGTAAAGGATTAGTGGGGATGGTTTTAACTGTATCAAAGCTATTATATATGCAATGGATGCAAGAAGAACCTAATACACTAGAACAATCCACTTGTTAGAGAGAAATTCTAGTTCAAGGTTGCAGATTATATATATATATATATATCTCAGTTTTATAATCTACAGAAAAGAAGAATATTTGCACTGTAAGACAAGATGGGTGACTACAAGTCAATTTGGTATTAGCTGTTTATTTTTCTTTTTACCCATTTTTTTTTTTCTTTTTTTTTTTTTAACTGCCTACCCTCATTTTTACAACCACTGAATTTCATCTTGTGAGTATCTTGCGTAGGAGAAAAAGGTTGAGAATTCAGGTTAAGATAAGATCAAGGATTGGCATACAACCATTAAAAAAAAAAAAAAAAAAAAAATGATGTAGCAACTAAGAACAAAGTAAGGCTTAGTTTGTTTGATAACTCTCTTAATAAATAAAAACCTTGTTCATCTGTCTGTCGGTCTGTCCACTGGCATGCATATGTGTTTACATGTGGAGTGATATGCCTGTATTGTATGCCTGTCTCTCATGCACTATCAGGTGCTAAACAAGGTTTGGGCAACCTTTTTTGAGAAGCATGCTGCATTATGAGCCATGGCTCACCATCAGGCAGGCCACACTACTCAAAAAAAGAAAAGAAAGTTTTTGTTGTTTTCTGATTTCTGAAAATGATCAAGGTACCATCCTGAATACACAGCTGAGCTGTTGTTTGTCTTTGACAGTGCTAGACTAAGCTAACTAGATATACAGGGTATCTCTAAAATCTAGTGGTCCTGTCAGTGAGCATTAGAAATTGTCTGAATCCCCTGTAAAGGAGTAAGATCCCACCACAACCAAATAGCAATATTCTGGGCATGTTAAAGTTTGTTTGGTTATTATGGCAAATCAACAACTGTAGGTTATCTAATGCCAAATCATCATTATATATCTCAAACATGATTTTTAAACACATTTTGTAGACAACATTTTAAAATGAGCCTGAGCTCTTTTTTGCACACAGTTAAATGGTTTCACTTGTTTGTATCTAATATGAATAATTCTACTTTTTAAAATTATTTATTTGCACACAGTTAAATGTCTTCAAGCATTGCTATTTAACACTAACAATTAAACATCAGTCATTTGCTTACACATAGTTACATGATCAAACACTTATATTTCAAACAATTCAGTTTATCAGAAGTCAACATTTTAGATAGTTTCAAGTATTGCTATATATTACTAAAAATTCAACAAAACATCTGCCATTTGTTTACACACAGTTAAATGATTAAACAGTTCTATTTCAAACAATTCAGTTTAGCATAAGTCATTTTCTTTTACTTGGTTTCAATGTCAAAAAGTTGTACTCGACCCATAGATAGGACCCTATTAGGTGCAACCGCTCCAGGCCAGAGTAGACCTGGGAGCAATAGCAATGAAGGAGTACTCCATATTTCCTAAAGCTCCAGCACTACTTGAGCCTCATCATCAGATGGTTTAGCATCATAACCATGACATTCATTGGAGTGTCTTACGCCTCTGCAGAGATACAGTCAGTGTATTCTACAGCCCCAGTCGACTGGGCCGAGATTGTTAAGTTTTGACACCAATAAAAAAACCTTATTCCTTTATAGTGGAATGTCTGTCCATTGGTATGCACACACAGGTTTCATTTGGTTTCTTTATTTAATGATATTTCAACCACTGAGGGTTATTTAATGACAAAGTCATCCTTGTAGAAGGACAATAGTGATACAATTTAATCCATAGCTGGGGGTAATAAGGGGCAGGTTCATACATTTCCCAAGGATATCAGTTTGAACACTTCATTGTTGCAGTCCAGCACTAAACCTTACAATACACTAGTTACAACTAGGTGCAGGTTGTCTCAACATACATGGGAGTGTTGAGTACTGCTTTGTTGCCATTAATCCCAAGTCCACTCTGACCCAGAGTGGTAGTATAGGGTGTCTCAATATACATGGGGCCCTAATAATAATGCTGTGTTCTGTTTCATACTTGAAAATAGTATACTATAACAACTATTAATCCTCAATCACAATGCCTTAAACAAGAGAGGAAAAATATTTTTATCACTACTTATTTGGAGATAAAAATCAATTAAAACTATGCAAGCAAAATTTCGCAGGAAGTTTAACTTAAACAATTATCTGTAGGAAAGCCAAATTTATTGCTGGGTACACAAATTTAAAACAACAAGGTCATTAAACAGCCTCAACAAGGCAGAAAATCCCAGATCTGGCAGGAAGTTGACTGCAAGATGTCCTGGCAATATGGATGCAGTGAGAGATTCTGTCGAAAGGAGTTTGAAAAAGTCCCTCCAAAGATATTACCAAAACCTTGGTCTTTTAAGTGCACTGTTGGATAAAGTCAATCAATTTCTGCCCTTGTCATCTGGTTTGACCTTTCGGAAGTAATATGATTGCATTTTAAGACTTAGATGAAAGATGACCTGATGTAAAATAAATTATCATAATCATGGGTTGCATCTATTTTGAGACACCCTGTACTAGATTAAGATTACTAAACATCAGGTGGGCTACTGTACAAAAAAAAAAAAAAAAAAAAAAATTTTTTTTCAATTCAAGGAAAAATATTTTGTTGAAGATACCTCAATGATTTTCCCTACACACAAGAATCTGCCTTAGAAATAGAAAAAAAAAGGGGGGGGGGGTTCTGTCTTCAGTAAAAAAAAAAAAGAAAAGATCTTTTTTATAAAATGTTGAAATCTTAGTACATTATCATTGCTGATAACAATATGAACACATATTGCTGCCAAAAAACATCATGGAATGTTTAAAAGGAAAAAAAAAAAATGAATACTTATACGATGAATATTATCCAGGAATCAAAATTTTATGAATACTATTTTCTTTAAATTATAGTTGCATATTTAACAATCTGATAAATAACTTCATCTATCATTTTTATATTGAAAGGTACTGTTATAACGCATAAGAAAAATGTGCATAAAAGTAGGAAGATTAGTTTCATATCCTAATAAACATTATTTCTTTTATGAAAGTAGGTGAACTATTCAGAAAGCCCAGGGATCATAGTTTGCTTTTGACTGCACTAGACTAAACTTACTAAATATAAATGGTTTCCTTAAAATCAAGTTGCCCCATCATTAAAGCTTGGAATATACTGATGTTTGTTTGTTTGTTTGGGTTTTATGGCATATCAACCTTTGTAGGTTATTTAATGCCAAATTCATTTTATACAAATAAACAGTTCTATTTCAAACAATTCAGTTTAGCATAAGTACACAGCTTAATTGACTAAGCTGAATAGCTTGAAATGTGTTTTTGACAAGCAGTTCTATTTCAAACAATTCATTTTAGTATAAGTATAGTTTTTTGTTTACACACATTTAACTGTCAAAAACTATTCTATTTCAAACTATTTTGTTTAGCATACAAAAACAGTTCCATTGCAAACAATTCAGTTGAACATAAGTACACAGTTTAAATATAAAAACAGTTATATTTCAAGCAATTCAGTTTAGCATAAGTACACAGTACCCTATCAGGTGCTACCAATCCAGGCCAGAGTGGACCTGGGAGTGATGGCAATAAAGGGGTACTCTGGATCCCCCCAAACCTCAGCATGGGATTGTTTAGTGTCATACCCAGGACACTCATTGGGAGTTTCTTACCCCTCTACAGAGAAGCAGTCGGTGTATTTTACAGCCCCAGCCAACTGGGCAAGAACACACTGATAGTATCCCCTGCAGAGAGATAAGACTAAGGTAAGCATTCACGCCAACACAAAACTGACAACTTACATGTGGAAGCAAAATTTGGAAAAATTTTTAAAACGTCTTTTTTAGTCTGATTAGTCCAAGCTTTGAAAAAAAAAAAAAAAAAAAAATCAATAAATCTAAATTTTCATGATTAGCCTTATTATTCAGGCAGTTTTTTTTTTTTAAATTCAGCCCAATATGAGTGAGCAAGAAAAGAAATGAGAAAGAATCTATGATTTGCTTGACATTGAAACCAAGCTAAAAGTTTGATTTTATCTACTGTATACAAAGCAAAGAAAAAATTTTTTTTACCAAAAACAGCCTTTTAAATGAAAAGTGGAGTGGAAGATTGAACAATAAACAAAAAGGTTTTTTAACTGCTTTTGCTACAGCAATTAAGAAGGCTCTCACAATGTCAATAAGAAAGCACACTAATGAATTGAAAGTCTATGAGAAAACTTTGAGGACAACAATTAAACAAGATTTAAGCCGAGAGCTTAACCCTCTTGATTATACTGTATGGGGCGTTTTAGAAAACAAAACAAATGCAACTTCCCATTCAAATATGGGTTCATTTAAGACTGCTAATGAGGAAGAATGGAATAAAATGTCTGAAGAATTTATTTTGAAGGCATGCAAAATGTTTTGAAGGCGTGTTGATACAATAATTGGGGAAAAAAAAGGTGGCCATATTGAGCAAGTTTAGTGTGTATCTTCTGTGGTTTATTTTTTTAAATTGAAATTAATTTTGTTTTATGATAGAGTTGTTTATTATACTAGAATATTCCTAATTTTGCCTCCACACCCTGTACTCTCATTTCACTCTCCACCAAAGGTCAACCTGTCTGTGGAGTACCATTTCATAACCATTACTCCCAGATTCACTGACTAAATAGTAAGTAAAGTTGGCTAACCATAGTTGAGGATGACCTGAAGACTCTCTTTTCAATAGCTACTATAATGAGGTGTAGGGGAGGGTGCTACTCCTTTTCCTGGATTGCTCTACTTTACCCTTGATCTATACCTTATAATGTTGAGTGTTAAGCAAGAAGGTATCAAGTACCATTTTTGAGTCTTTGGTATGACTTGGCCTGGGAGACCGAGGTTCAATTGTTTGATACCTGGGATTGAACCTCGGTCTCCCAGGCCATTGACAAACACTATGGGTCAAATAGGTTAGATTGACATGACATTAAAATTAATCAATCTGTCAAGAGTTCTTTCGTGCCTAAATGTTAGGGAATCATATGCGTTGTACATTTACATTTTTAGTATAGATTATGTTTCTTTGCACAGTTATATAATATCAAGTATTCCAATCTAATACTAATAATCATATAGTTTCTATGTAATAAAAGTCATTTATTTGCACAGTTATAAGGTTTCAAGTAACTAATAATAAACCTTAGTAAACAAAGCTTCATTGTAACTATTCTTAAAACAAATTATATATAGTTATATAGGAACAGGAATTCCTATCAAATACAAATCATTTTTAAACAGATCTATTTGAATTACCATTAGACCGACTCATTGGTTAAGTGGGTAGAGTGTTCACCAATGGTCTGGGAGACCTGGGTTCAATCCCAGGTCACGTCATACTAAAAACTTTAAAAATGGTACTTGATACCACCTTGCTTAACACTCAGCAATATAAGGTATGTATCAAGGGTAAAGTGGAGCAATCCCGGGAAAGGAGTAGCGCCCTCCCCTACACATTGGTGTAGTAACTGTTGAAAAGGGAGCCTTGGGGTCACTCTTGACTACAGTCACCAACTTTACTACTTATTTGAACTATAGATGAAACTAAGAACTACCACTCCATGTCAGAGTGGATCAGGAAGTAATGGCAATTTAGTATCATATCCAGGAACCCCTTCCTTTTTTTTCAAGTGGAGGGGGAAGACAGGGTATTACCTTGAGGATATAATCACCGTATTCTACCCCCTGCCAATAGGGTTCAGCACTAAATATTTAACCATCTATAACAATAATATTGTTTTAAATGACGGTTAAAACTTATCATTTGATCATTGGGGAATAAGACAAATACTAGTAATTTGTAGTCACACATGGCTGTAAAAGTGTTAACATTTTTTTTTTAAATTAAATAATCATTAAAAAAAATCATCTCACTGCTGTCAAATCAAAGATTCATCTCTGTAACAAAGTAAAAAAAAAAAATAGAGGGTTCCAAATTTGAAATTTTGTGTTTCCAGACATATGCCAGCCATTTTGAATATCTAATGAGATACACTATCCAACTGACTCCTTTTGAATCGAGTCTTGTAAAAGGTAGCTTACAATACAAAAAAGAATGTATAATTTTGGCAAGATCAAATTTTTAAGAGCTAATAAAACTCAAAATGGATAGAACCAACACGGCAAAATTATACAACTATGAATTATTATTAGAGTGAGTCAAAAGTTTTGCAATATTTTGGTAATGCTACAGAAGCAACTAAAAATGTTTGTTGAACAAAAAGCTAAAGTGTAGTTGATCACAGTTCAGTAGCCAGATGGTTCAAGAAATTTCACTCAGGTTGCAAGAACCTTGATGATCAGACAAGATCAGAAAATCTCAGGTAGGCCTAAAACCATAAATTTCAAGGCTGTCCTCCAAGCTACAGAGGCAGATTCAGCAAGTAACACTTGGAAAGTATCAAACAAGTTTGGCAGAATGGTTTGCCAATTTCACAAACTCAACAAAAGTATTCAGTGCTATTAAATTGTGCCTCATGTTACAAATATATTGCAAAATTTTAGACTCCTCCTCATAAATTCTACCCAGAAATGGACAAATATGGATTCCAAAAAATTAAGCAACTGTAAAATGAATGAAAATTACATTACCTGGACACTGTCCACGTGGGTAAGGTGCACAAAATGTGTGAGACTTGCTCGGTCAACAGGAGCAGGTAAGAACAATACAACTAGAAAATAGAAAAAAAAGTTTCAGATAAATATGAGCACAGGTAAAAAAACACATGGTTAAAGAGAGAGAAAGAAAGAAAGCAAGACATACATTTTTCAACTTTATGACTCATAATATGTAGAAATAAATAACATAACTGAACATGTGTTTTGCATAATATAAAAAGATCCTTGCCCTGGTTTGTAGGGACATTACTAAGAAAAACAAATGATATTTTCATTCTTTCTAAAGTTATAATACTCCCAAGTTCCATTCTAGAGGTGGGACCTGTTTTCATTTTTAATGCTCAGCTGAACATCTGCCAAGTGAGCAATAGATAACTCCTTGACAAAAAAAAAATTGCTACCTAATTGGATAAATTGGGGAGGTTAAGTACAGGTGTCACTTCATTTGCTTTTCAGGTGGGACCAAAATGTGTTCTAATCTTCAAGTAGAATCCAGTTAAATAAAAATTTCAGATACATTCCAATAAGGAAAAAAAAATCATCATCCAAATGCATTTCTAGAGAAAAAGACATCAACCAAATGCATTTCCAGAGAAAAAAATCATCATCCAAAAGGCATTTCTAGAGAAAAAAAACAATCATCATCCAAAAGGCATTTCTAGAGAAAAAAAAACAATCATCATCCAAAAGGCATTTCTAGAGAAAAAAACATCATCCAAATGCATTTCTAGAGAAAAAAAATCATCCAAATGCATTTCTAGAGAAAAAAAAAAAAAATCATCCAAATAAAAAAAATTTTTTTTAATTTTTTTAAATCCACCATCCAAATGTATCCGAGGATGAAACACGTCCAGAATATGCAATTTTTAAAATATAGAGGATATCCCACATTTTTCAAAGTTCACTTTATATTATTTTATTTCTATTATGCAAAATAGCATTTAAAAACAATTATCATTGACTAATCAGTGAAAAGTATCAACTTAATATTCATAATGGATTTATCATTTTTAATTTAGTTTGGTTTCATGGCATATGAACGATTGTGGGTCATTTAATACCAAATCCTCTTTATACATATTAAATATATATGATTTGATTGGGTTGGGTTTTATGGCATATCAACCATTGTAGGTTATTTAATATTAAATCCTTTTTATACATATATTTATAGCACAATTGTTGGCATTCCTTTCTGTGGGTGAGTGCCAGTCAGAGGATTCTTTTGTCTGTTTTGGCGTGAGACCCACACAAAGAGGTTGCGCGCAAGATCCCCTATGAGACCGGAAGACGATGAGAAAAGGCAAGGTCCCAGGGCAGTCAACAGAAGTCCGTGCTTGTTTGTTCTTTTCTTCCACCCTCTCGGTTGTGTACGTTGTGTCTTTCGCATTTGTAAAGCAATGTGAAATGCCCCTGGCTGAGATGAGAGAAACCACTAGATGACCGGATGGCCATGAGCTGGTTTAGGAGGTTGAGATAGTGGGGACCAGTCAGTGGGTATATTGTCACATATTAGATATAATTTGATTTGGTTTGGTTTTACAGCATATCAACAATTGTAGGTTATCTAATGCCAAATCCTCTTTATACATATATATTGAATATATATGATTTGTAAACATTCAGTTGATAATGGTTTTATACAAGGTTGTGCTCATTCTTCTGCACACAGTTAAATGGTTCCCATTATTGCTATGTATCACTAACAATACAATTAAACATCAGTAATTTGTTTACACATAGTTAAATGATCAAACAGTTCTATTTCAAACAATTCAATTCAGCTTAAGTCTACAAAGTCAAATGGCTCCAAGTATTGCTATCTATCACTAATAATCCAATTAAATATCAGTCATTTGTTTATAAACAGCTAAATGATTAAACAGTTCTATTTAAAACTATTCAGTTGAGCATAAGTCATTTGTTTGCCCTTATTGTCAAAGGACAGTTTAAATGTCAAACAGTTCTATTTGACCCATAAATAGGACTTTATCAGGTGCTACCACTCCCGGTCAGAGTGGACCTATGAACAATGACAATGAAGGGGTACTCCGCATTCCCCAAAGCTCTAGAATGACTGGATCCTCACATCAGATTGTTTAGTATTATACTCAGGACACTCATTGGGGGTGGAGTCTTACCCTTCTGAAGAGAGCTTCTATCTTTGATGTATGTACATATAAAGGCATTTACAGAGCAGCAACCAAAATATATGCCTCCAATAGATACGTCTTTCAATGTTTATAACTCTACTGCAATATACAGGGTGTTTCAGAAAAATCCATATTTTGTAATCTAATAATTTGACCAATTCTCTTTCAAACAATATCAAATTTTAACAACATAAATGTTGTAGAACTAGTCCACACAAAAGCAGTAATATAATCCTCAGACAATTGGGTAGCCTCAGTTGACTAAAAATAACAACACAAGCAACTAGCAACCCTTCCTCTGTATACCTCTGGTCAACTCGTTCGTTCTGTCAGTCAGTCAAAAAAGCAGTCCGCAAAGAACAACAACAACCCCAATCCTGCTGCTGGCATTTTCTTTTATGTAAGTTCCGGCATATAGAAATTTACATGTGAGGTAGATTTCTTCTCGTGAGAGATGAGGTCGGCACACTATAACTTCTGTCTCCAAAAGTGAACATATTTTTTACTGCTTGACAAGCAAGGCATAGTCTTATGCGCTTTGATCCAGAAGGTAAGTTTCTTCTCTCACTACAATAAAGAAGCAACTCAAAATTCTACACTTCATTTTTTTTTCGGTACTGAAATGCAATTCACTGGAAAGAAAAGGTGCTTAAACAGTAAACATAGATTTTGGAGTTGTTTCTATAGTGCAGTTAGAATTTGAGATCATGTGAATAAGAATTGGTCAAGTTATTACATAATAAACTGATATCAATTTTTCCCTATACATCTCAAATGATATCACATTTTTTAAACATCAACAGAATTTCTTCAAAAACAACAAAACTTCTAGATAGTAAAGAAAATTTTTCATGAATTAAAAAAAAAAAAAACCTCATAACAAATTTACACTCTAATTATATATATATATATATATATATATATATATATACACACACACACACACACTAATTCTACATTATATATATATATATAGACAAAATTTACTACAGACTATTGGAAATTCAAGTTTTTTCTTTTTATAAAATAGAAAAGCAGTGAACTAAAAGCCAACATAACTTAAAAATAAGGGGGGAAAAAAAAAAGATTGAAGAGTATATAAATGGACAGGCAAAGCTAGAGAGGAAAACACAGACAAGGCTATAGAGGTAACTACTGACAGACAGACAGGGGTATGGAGGGAACTACAGACAGACAAAGGGGGCTAAAGAAATAAGGACCAACAGACAAGGCTAAAGAGGAAAGTACAGACAGACAGGTTTGGTTTCTTTGTTTAATGGCATATCAACCTTTTGTAGGTTATTTAATGCCAAAGCCATTCTCCTAGAAGAACAGTAGTGGTACTATTTCACTGCAATTCCGCAGTCCACAACTTTAACCATTACACCAAGAAGACACCCCCACAGACAGACAGGGCTATAGAGGTAACTACTGACAGACAGACGAGGGTAGTATGGAGGGAATTACAGACTGACAGAGGGAGCTAAAGAAATAAGGACTAACAAGCAGACGGGGAGGTAGTACAGAGGCAACAACAGACAAAGGGGGCTAAAGAAATAAGGATCAATAGAGAAAGGCTAAAGAGGAAAGTATAGATAGACAAGGCTACAGAGACAAAAAGCAGGCAAATAGTAACAGACCAAGAATTAGAAATATGTCTGCTATCAACACCTATCCTGAAATTAGAAAATAATCTCAACCCTCATTCTCGATAGTGAAACTGCAATTTACATTTTAACTTGACATTTCCACCTTTAATGTGTCTGTTGTGAGCAAGTTCCACGCAATCACTTGGCCAATGTTGACAAAACAAAGGGAACCAATTAAATGGAGTAAAGTTTTATGTTCTCTTTTTCACCCACTCAAACAGTCCTGCAAGGTCATTCCAGTTTCAATCAAAGGGAAATACAGTCAAAAGGTTAATTTAGATTAGTGGTCATGAAAAACCGAGTTTCATTTCAGGCAATACCAAGTCATATTACAACTTGATAAATTGTTTATTTAGATTGACTCACTCTGCAACATGTAGTTGCAATTGTAATGCAAATAAGACTATTCACTAAAACCAATTAATATTACTTCACATCTTGTTTCTTCATTCTTAAAAGGTTAATTACACAAATCCATGTGATTATTTCAATGTATTTACACAGTTAATTAAAGAAACATGAAATATGTTTCCCACACTTTGATCAAAATAAGAGATGAGTCAGAGGAATAGTTTCTGATTGGCCAAACAAAACTTAAGTTTACTGATATTTCAGAGGGAGGGTTGGTGTTTTATGTCATATCAATCTCTGGATTATTTAATGCCTAATTCTGTTCATATATATATATATATATATATATATATATATATATATATATATATATATAATATATATATATATATATATATATATATATAATATATATATATATATATATATATATATATATGATTTGTAAGCAAATAGTTTGTAGGTAACTTTATTTTTAAATGAGTTGTTAAAGGGGAAAAAAATCAACACAGATAAATGGTTTCAATTATTCTTATCTAACACTAAATTTTATTTGATATCAAACATTTGTTTACACAGTTAAATGGTTTCAAGTATTGCTATTTAACATTAGTAATTTTAGTTATATTCCTATTTAATATAGATAATTTGCAGGTAGCAGTCTGGTTTCAAATAACTAATAATAACCCTTAGTAAATGATTTAATAATTGTTTGACTGATGGATAGGACCTTAACAAGTACTCCCAATCTAGGGATGAGTGGACCTGGGAGTAACGATAAAGTGTACTCTACATTCCACCAAGACTGAAGCCTCACCATCAGATACAGCTTAGTGTCATACTTTACTCGTATTTGTTAAACAGATTAACCCTTTAAACACACCACAGTGATATTTCAGACCGAATGGGTCATGCTTTCTTAACTCCATAAAGGACAACCTGTCAGGAGAAGGAAAAAAAATGAAATCAGAACCAGGAGTTGGAGTCCCTAAGGTAGTCAGACATAGGGTTCAGCCTTGTTCTGACAATTCTTGTCGTGAGATTAGTTCCAAGTTGTATAGCACCTTCCCTTTCTCTAGGACAATATCTGCATCATGAAAAGGGTAGACAACTGACAGTTTTCCATACAAATACAGAGAAAGATCCACGGTCTCATGAGACTGACTAGCTGAAAACTTGCCCTAGAAGTGGAACTTTAAGTAACCATAAAGTTATACATCTCAATTTTATTGTGTCAATAAGCACAAACATAATATGCAACTTTTGGACAAATACCCATGAGAAAGGTATGAGCTCTTTTATCCCCTCCCCTCAACTATAGGTTAAATAACACCACTTGCATTAAATAACCCATGAAGGTTGATATGCCATTAAACTAAGAAATCAAAATAAAATAGCAAACCATATCTTGTGATGACTTATAAATTTGTAAATGTCATCAAAAGGTGAACTTTTACAACTTCATGATTGCCATTGCTCATTGCATAACTGTATATCATAAGAGGAAGTGATGTGCCTGTCTTGAAAATCTGCATTCATAATGAAAACAAGTTCTTGAATGCCCATATCAAATTAACAGAAATATAGAGGGGGAAAAAATAAAAAATAATTCGACAATAATTTTAAATATGGATAGACAGAAGTGTAACGTTTACCAATGCAGAAAGTGAGATTGGGTAACCAGTTTTGAATTTTGGCTGAAGCTTCTTCCCAGCACTTAGCTGAAGAATCTTTCTCATCAGATACCTTGTATAATGATGGCTGACAAAAAAGAGATTGCTTGAGTGGATATTAGTTTGATTCTACAATGATTACTATTGAGGCTGCAATAATTGTAAGTTGTTACACACTGTCAAACATAAAGGCCAGAGCGAAAACAAGAGTGAAAATATAAGAGACAATGGGTGTAAGAGAGAAAACTAAAGAGAGACACACATTCACAGAAAAGCCGAGAGAGAGAGAGACAGAGAAAAGCAGAGACATCAAGAAAAACGGAGACAGAGGAAGAGAAATGAAGAGAGAGAAAGAAAGAAACTGAGAAAAACCAAAAGAGAGAGAGACCGAGTAAAATTGAGAGAGAAAGAAAAGTCAAGAGAGAGAGAAAGAGAGAGAGAGAGAGAGAGAAGTCAAGAGAGAGAGAGAGAGAAGTTAAGAGAGAGAGAGAGATCCAGAAAAAGCAGAGAGAAAAACTGACCAAAAGATCAACCAAATAAGAGAGAGAGAGAAAAGCCAAGAGAGAGACCAACCAAGAAAAGACAAGAGAGAGAGACCAACCTGAGAAAAGTAGAGAGAGAGAGACCAACCTGAGAAAAGTAGAGAGAGAGAGACCAACCTGAGAAAAGTAGAGAGAGAGAGACCAACCTGAGAAAAGTAGAGAGAGAGAGACCAACCTGAGAAAAGTAGAGAGAGAGAGACCAACCTGAGAAAAGTAGAGAGAGAGACCAACCTGAGAAAAGTAGAGAGAGAGAGCCCAAGAATAACAAAGTGAGAGAGAGAGAGAGAACCCTAGAAAGAGAAAAGCCAAGAGAGAGAAAGAGAGAGACCAAGAAAAGCTGAGAGAACAAAAAAGCCGAAAGAGAGAGAGAGAGAGAAGAAGAGAGATGGACCAAAAGATACCACTAATGAAGTATAGATATACTGAACATACGACCAACACATATCATAGAAAATAATTCCTAGATTCATTTAAGAGCCTAACTCAGATTTTCATTATATAACAGATATAACACAGGCATACAAACTATAATAATATATAACAGAGATAACACACACATACATACATTTCATCAATTACCCTACAATCTTCAATATAGTTGGGAAGGAAAAAAAAAAAAAATGACAAATATAGTCAATTGAAAGTGTTCCAGTGAGTCACTCACTTTGTGATTTTCATAAAGAGCTTTATTGGCCACTGGGTTATTTAAAATAATAAAAAAATGTGGATAAATCATTATTTTCTAAAAGTCCCACCACCACCACCACAGGTGACATGACTCATACAATTCAATTTCCACAATTTTTTTCCTCAAAACATTTATTCGCTGTCCTACTTTAATGACAATAACTTATACACTTCTTGTTCAACACCTATATAAGCTAATCAATAATCAATTAAAGAAATACTACTCAAAAATGCACATACAAGCCAATATAGGGACATAAATACATTTTTTCTTCCTCCAGCTGAAAAACTGAATACACACACACATTATATATAAGTAAAAGTAAAGTAGGTGACCATAGTAGAGGGCAACCCAAAGGCTCCCTTTTCAATAACTACTACACTGAGATGTAGGGGAGGGAACTGCTGCTTTCCCTGGATTGCTCCACTTTACCCTTGATATGTACCTTAGAGCGCCGAGTGTAAAGCAAGGTATCAAGTACCAATTTTTGAGTCTTTGGTATGACTCAATCTGGGACCGAACCCCAATCTCATTGGCCAACACTACCCACTAGGCCAATATATATATATATATATATATATATATATACATACATACATACATTAGAGTAAGTCAAAAGTTTTACAATTTTTAGTATCTTGAAGCACAATTCAACCACTGCAGATACTTTTGCCAGCATCACAAAGGTGTGGAACCTCACTAAATTATGAGATACCAAGCTGACCTTATACTGATCTCCAAGTGCTCCTCACCAGATTTGCTTCTATGGATTACAATACATGCTCTTAGGCCAACCTGTCCTTAACTGATTGTCAAGGGCCTTGCAACTTGAGAGAGATATTCCTTCAACCATCTTGTTACTGTACTGAGATCAACTGTCTTCACCTTTTTCCCAACAAAAGTTTCTGCAGCATTATGACACACTTTGAACTTGTAAAGGGTAAGTTCTCAAATTAGACTAATCGCACGTTCATCTGTGTGGTACAATGTATCTGCACACCCACTAACATGATACAACCAACCACAACTTGAACTACTTTGGTCACATGATATACACACCTCTAACTAGTACATAGGAAAATATTCTAACACAAGTGTCTGTCTGTGTGTTACTTAGTCTGGAGAAGGCAGCAGGTGGCATAGGTCTCCATGTCAATGCAGACAAAACGGAATACATGGGCTTTAATCAAAAGGAAAAAAGGAGACATCTCTAGACTAAAAGGTGGATCTCTGAAACTAGCAGATGAGTTAATATACCTAGCAATGGCATGGACAGTTATTGATAGGCTATGGGTCATATGGAGATCAGAGCTGTCTGATAAAATAAATTGCAATTTTTTCCAAACAGCAGCCATGTCCATACTAATATATGGATGCACCACATGGATGCAGACAGAAAAAAAAAAGTTTGATGGAAATTGCACAAGAATGTTGCAACCTGTATTGAACAAATCCTGGAAGCAGCATCTCACAAAGCAGCAGTTGCCCAGTTAGCTGGGGCTATAGAATATATAGACTGCTTCTCTGCAGAGAATGTGTGTTCTGGATATGATACTAAACAATCTGATGGTGAGGTTTCAGTAATGCTGGAGCTTGGAGAATGCAGAGTGCCCCTTCATTGTCATTGCTCCCGAGTCCACTCTGGCCCAGAATGGTAAAACCTGATTGGGTCCTATCAATGGGTCAAATCGAACTAAACTGTGTACTTATGCTAAACTGAATTGTTTAAAATAGAAATGTTTTTGACATTTAACTGTGTAAACAAAAAACATACTTATACTAAACTGAATTGTTTGAAACTTGTGTTAAATGACCTGAAAAAGGTTGATATGCCATAAAACATAACCAACCAACCAAAGCAGCAGCTACAAGTATTTGGCTACCTACCACCAATCTTTAAAACCATCCAAGTCTGATGAACAAGACATACTGGACACTGCTGGAGAAGTGACATTCTCCTCATGACCCCTTCACACGGACGAGTAAATATTAGACAACCAGCTAGAACTTATCTACAGCAGCTCTGTGCTAACACAGGACGTAGCAAAGAAGACTTGCCAGAAGCGATTGATGATAGAGATGAGTGGTGACAGAGAGTCAGGGAAATCCATGCTAGAAACACATCATCATCATGATACACACATTAAATTTCCAGGAGATGCTAATGGTATAATTGATACTATTATAGGAAATAGATAGGGCAAACAGAGTTCAAATCCTGGATAAGGCTGTTTGCATTTTACAAAGCACTAGTATCTTGGGAAAGGTTCATACCTTTCCCAAGATACTAGTGCATCCAACTATTCTCCCTTCAACTAAGGGTAAATAGTAGGACAGAACTCTGCTAAAAAAAAAAAAAAAAAAAACAGCTGCATCCTGCTTGTGCAGAGGGGTGGGGAACGTGTGTGTAAATATCATCATCAAGTTGCATTGCTAGCACGGATTTCCTGACTCTCTCAGCAGACCTTCCAGATTACATCCTGTATCAGCATAGTGCTGTTGTAGGTGAGATCTTATTAGTCGCCCAACATGTGAAGGGGTCCATAGGAAAACCTTACTTATGAGTTTGTGTGTATATATATATATATATATATATATATATATATATATACATACATACGTACACACACAAATTTGTCTGTAAGCTAATAATGAAAAAAGGTAAAATCCAAAACTTTTTACCCAACATATGTTGGCACCATCAGCAGAACTTAGAATATGTTGATTATATTCCCTGAAAGGGAACCAAGACTCCCTCAAAAAAAATGTATGCTGAATATGACCCTAATTGCATCTGGTGGTGAGACTCCAGTTCAGCAGATTATAGGATCACCCTTTCATTGTTATTACACCCAGGTCCATTCTGACCCTGAATGGAATTAGCAGGTCATCAACAAGTGTACTGATATGTAAGCTTTGAAGATTATTTTGGTAAACCAATTCCCTCTCCTTATTAATTAGATCTTTTATAGTCTCATATTCCCATCACTTCTCATGACTTCAGTTATAATCCAACTGATTATGTGGTAATATACAGCAATATTTTTCATCATGCAGTTTTTATGTAGTCTGCTTAAAATGAAAGTTTTTGTTTTTTTTGGCTGGGAAATAAATCTTTTTTCCAAATTACAAGCAACGTTTTGAATTTTAATTTTCTAAATTCATTCAAGTTTAATACATATGATAAATATTTATTGCTTATATGTATCAATTATGAAAACCCATTTTTACATTTTCATAAATTTCTTATTTAAAATTTGTAATCAAAACAAATTGCATAGAAACAAAACCATTTTTTTAAAACAATAAATTGGAATAGTATGAACAAAAATTTACTGGTTTAGTTGCTTTAAAAAATATCAACTTTTGTGGGTTATTTAAAGCCAAAGCCATCCTGGTGAAAAGCAGTAGTGATACTAAGGGATAAAGGAGTTCATACCTTTTCCAAGAGTATTTGTCTGAAAGTAAATGTAATAGCATGGTTGGAGTCGGAACTCACGATGTCGCAGACCAGGACTTTAACCACTACAACAGAACTCCCCACTCCCGGCAAAAATAAATAATCATTATCATTTGCTTTTATTGCTAAATGAAGATATGCATTGGTAAATCAATAAGTCTGAAACCTAACCCCTTTATTTTACAAATAAAAAAAATCTACAGAATCTTTCTCTATCAAGACACTTAATTCCCCCCCCCCCGCCTGCAAAATTACATTTTATAAATTCATTCAACAAATTTATATATACAACTTATAAGAAAATAAATACAGGATCAATGCTGCTACAATGTCGCTCACCCTTCAGCCCTTGTTCTTGTCATTAATATCCCTCCACCTTCTAAGTAATCGCGAAATATAATCAGTGTTGGGTATGCAATACTATCTCAGAAAAACGGACAAAACCTTTAATAAAAGGGGACAAAGAAAAAATTTTTTAATCTATATATGGCACAACTTGTGTAATGTCTATCATTGTAAAAAGTTTAAAAATCAGTAAATCAGTTTCAAAACCTGGATGAGGCTGTTTTCATTTCTCTTTATGCTGATGCTCTAGAGAAAGACCTTAATTCATCTATTCTCTCCCTCCCACTGAATTATGGGTAAAATAGTAGAGCAGACTGGGTTCTTTAGTTTTAGTTCGGCAACCAGTATAAGAGAAGGAAAACTCAGAATTCAAACCAGCTTTACTCCTCTTAAAAAATTGGCCTTGAGTCATATCCTGCTTGTAGCATAGGTCTTGGGTAAATATATTTGCCATAAGCCTGATATTTTGGGCTGGGGACGATTTTACAACACAAAATTTGGACAAGACTGTTTCACTTCATGCTAATACCCTTGGGAAAGTTTTGGATTGGTTATTTTTTATTTAATAGCATATCAACCTTCATGGGTTATCTAATGCCAAATCCATCCATGAAAAATAATGGAAGTAGTACCATTTAACCTAAAGCTGAGAGGATAAAAGGGTTTATGCCTTGCCCAAGGTGTTCCAAAAAGGGGATCATAATATTGCAACTGGAGTTCAAACTTGCTTACTATGATGTTGCAGTCTAGCAATTTAAACAGTATGACACACGGAGAACCCCCCCCCCACTTCAGAAATTATCTTCTCCTCCTCCAGAAAAATAATAGGGCAAACAGTCCTTTAGCCTTCATAAAGCAACTATTCATGGTCTCTCTGGGTCAGAAAGTATCTGGGAGTAATGGCAATGATAGAGTACTCCATACTCCCCAGAACAGGACCCAGCTATGAGTTAAATAGTACCGTTACTGTTCTTCTACAAAAATGACTTTGGCATTAAAATAACCCACAAAGATTGATATACCATTAAACAAAAAAAAAAAACAAACAAAAAAAAAAAAACCAACTGGAGCCTCACCGTCAGACGCAGATCATCCCCTTTGCTTTCTAGATCAGTGTATTCTAAAAAAATTCTCAAAAATCGTATTCTTAAAAACTGACCTTGTGTCACATCCTGCTCATGTGGAGGAATTTGGATATACAAGTAATATTTAAAACAAAATTTGCATGGTTGTAGTTATAGTGCTCAATATTCAGAATCAAGGCACATAACAGTCAAAATATTCGTTGGTTGGGTTTTATGGCATCTCAACCTTTGTAGGTTATTTAATGCCAAATCAATTTTTATGTAAATAGTTTTATTTCAGCTAATTTAGTTTAGTATAAGTAAAGATTTTCTTTACACACAATTAAATGTCAAAACAGTTCTATATTAAACAATTCAGTTTAAGCATAAGCAAACAGTTTAAATGCAAGTACAAAATTTAATTGTCAAAAACATTTCTATTTAAGCTATTCAGTTTAGTCAAACAGTTCTAATTCAAACAATTCAGTTTAGCATAAGTATGCAGTTTAGTTCTATTTAACCTATAGATAGGGCCCTATCAGGTGCTACCATTCCGAGCCAGAGTGGACCTGGGAGCAATGGCAATGAAGGGGTACTCCGCATTTCCCAAAGCTCCAGCATCACTGAAACTTCGCCATCAGATTGTTTAGTGTTATATTCAGGACACTAATTTGAGGGGTGGGGGTCTTACCCCTCTGCAGAGATGCAGTCGGTGTATTCTACAGCCCCAGCTGACTGGGTAATGATTAAAAACAATTATTTATAACCTAATGCCAGAAGAGTGACTTAGTTCATGGAACTGGCAGTCATATAAAACACTTCTGATGGCTGATTTTAACTTTTTATTTTTAATAATTGTCATATATATATATATATATATATATATATATATATATATATATATATATATATATATATTTCTTTTGAAAAACAAATTCCTGAATACATTCTTATCAGTACTATATATCTTATAAGAATTCTGGTATTTGTTTTTCAAAAGAACAGAATGGAAGTAAATAATGGAAATAAATCCGACAGGATGAAGAAAAAAGAAAAACAAAGTAATCCATAAGTTTAGAATTTATTATAATGGAAAGTCAACATTAAAACGTTTTGGTTTGAGTAAACCTTCATCAGGACTCCAAGATTGTGAATAAAGTATTGCTGGACCAATGATGGATATTTTAATAAAATATCTGGAGAATGCTGATTGAACAGTTATATGATCTTTCTTTGTATATATATTTTTTCTTTTCTCTTGTTATTTTAATAAAACATCAATCGTTGTCCTAGCAATACTTTTTTCATGGAGTCCTGATGAAGGTTTACTAAAACCAAAGTGTTTTGACGATGACTTTCCATTATAATAAATTTGTAAGGTTTAGGAGGTGCCCGTGGTGTAATGGTTATCATCATAGGAAATGGACACGGCGACACAAGTTCAAATCCTGGACAAGACTGATTGCATTTCACACAGCACTAATACCCTTGGGAAAGGTATGAATCTGATTATTCTCCCTCCAGCTATGGGTAAATAGTAGGGAAGACTAGGTTCTTCAGCCTTGGTGAGGCAACTAGTCTAGCAGAAGGAAAACTCTGAATTCAAACCTGTTAAACTCTGCTTAAAAAATTGACCTTGTGTCATATCCTACCTGAGCAGAGGGGTTGGTAAATATGATAAATTCATAAGGTTTTGATTACTTTGTTTTTCAATTTTCTTCATATAAAGCTTAATATCTGTGATCAATTTTAGTGAATGCTCTGTACTCAATGCACACACACACACAGCCCGACAAAATACCCTCCAAAAAGCTAATGTTAGCAATAGTACAATTATCTCCTGTTTTTTTTGAATGGTCACTCTGCATTTTTTCATTTCCATAAGTATATATATATCCTACTAACCAAAATAGCAATTAATTATCATTAATTTAATAGCAAAAAACATTGAAAGAGATTAATATTTATGAGGAATTTACCAGGTTTGCTAGATGCTGTGATACTTGACTGGCTATGAATATCTGAGGCAACAAAAAAAAAAATTAAGTTTGAAGACATGTGCCCAACTAAACAACTTATATTTGAAAAGAAAAGAAAAAAAAATGAAAATGACTATATACTCCATATCTCCTCATGACTTCATAGAGGGAGTCCAACTGATTAAGTAACGATAAACAACAATAACTTCAATTGGGCAGTTTCCAGCTCATAAGCTTTCCAGAAAAGTTTTGATAAACAGGCCAAAGCCAAACCTGTTTACCAAAAGTAACAGGTACTAACACTCCATATCCAAGAGAACCCAGAAGCAATGATGATGAAGGGGTAGGCTACAGTTCCCAGAGATTCAGAAGTGGAGCCTCACCACTTAGTGCAGTGGTGAGCAAACTTTCAGGTGGGAGGGCTGCCTCACTGGGTTATAAATTATCAAAAGCCCACATCTTTTAAAAATCAAAAGAATTTGGTCTCAATTCAAGTTTTTTTTTTTTTTTTTAGAGGCTCCCACAAGCTGCACAGAACAGTGCAGTGGGCCTAGACGACAGGAAGAAAATAGATTCTCACCTTTCCTAATGACATTTGTATAAAGTGATTTTAATTAAATTCAACTCAGCAAACTGCGTTTTCTGTGAACTATTGTTTTCACTGAGCCAGCTGAATCTCCAAAATCAACAGAGAATTTCTGAGAAGGTCAGGGTGAAATTTTACAGCACTTCAGAAGAATCTCAGCAAAAAATAAATAAATAAATAATAACAGAATCATAAAATCAACTTTCCCAAAAATAACACGAGGCATCAGGATTTAAATATAGAAACTAAATTTACACCAAGAAGGCAACAACCTTTTTCCGCTTCCTCCCATTTCTTTCACACTAAACTTTTTAGTGACTGCAGCTAAACCTTCATTCTTTAACTAATAACTAGTTGAAGTACCCATCTATATGTTGAGTAGATCTTGGTTTACACTAACAAGGGTTTTCCAGGGCAGTTAAAGGTCACTATCCAGTAGAGAAATAGGAAGTTCATATTGAGCTCAGAGGCTGAGTTCATTTGTATTTGTAGGTGAAACAAATACACTGCTGCCACAAACAGGAACCTACCAAGTTGTAAGGGGAGAACTAATATCAACAAGAATTGTTATAACACAAAGCAGACTAAGAAGGAAAGTAAAATGACTTATTTTAATATCTTGACTATTAAAAGTTTATACCACAATTACAAACAGTACTGTCTATAGTTTTGAGAAGGTCATTAACTACCAAGGACTTCTTCAGATAATTATACTTTTTTTTCTTTTAGTTATTATATATAAGATTTCACAATGTTTCTGCTGGTACATTCTCCAGCCTTCCTCGTGTGTAAACATGTACCTCTCCTCTGTACAGAGAGTGATCCATGTCTTGGTTGATTTATGCTCAGTAGAAATTTTTTTAAATAACACAACAAGAGTCTCTTCCCTCAGAGAGGTGCATATTATACCTGATATACAAATATACCAAATATACAAATCAAAACATTGTAAAAAAAAAGTTACAAACTAACAGTTACTCATGAAGTCACACTGACAGCACAGATTTCCCTGACTCTCTCCATCTGTCCTTATGGCAATGAAGCGGTACTGATCAAACAGTTCTATTCCTAACAATTCAATTTAGTTTAAGTTAACAAAGTTAAATGGTTCCAAGTATTGCTATGCATCATTAACAATTCAATTAAACATCAATCATTTGTTTACACACAGTTAAATGATCAAACAGTCCTATTTCTAACAATTCAATTTAGCATGTCATTTGTTTGCACGCAGTTTAAATGTCAAACAGTTCTATTTGACCCATAGATAGGACCCTTTCAGGTGCTTTAACTCCAGGCCAGAGTGAACCTGGGAGTAATGCCAATGAAGTGATACTCTGCATTCCCCAAAGCTCCAGCATTATTGCAGCTTCACAATCAGATTGTTTAATGTCATATCAGGACACTTGTCAGGAGGGTGTTCCTTTCCTAAGGATATTGGCTTGATTCATTTCTTTTCCTAAGGATATTAATAAAAAGAGAAATACAAATTGCTTTGTCCAGGATTTGAAGTAAAGTTGCCAATGCCATTTCCTGTGACAAACGTTACTCTAAGCGTGACACTGAAACAGTTTCAAACAGCAATTTGACCTAAACATATACCATGATAAAAATCGATAATAGCAACAACGTATAGAAAGGGCTTATATTTATGAATCTTTGTTGGGAGGGAAGGAGTATCCATGATGTAGTGGTTAACAAGCTTGACTGCAACATCATAGTAAGCAAGTTCAAACTCAAGTCATGCCATTACTTTCACTTCTAGACTAACACCCATATTCCCTTTAGCTATGAATTAAACAGTACTACTGCTGTTCTACAAGGATAGCTTAGGCATTAACTAACCCATGAAGGTTGATATGCCATTAAACAAAACCAATTTACATCAAGGTTTTTGTGACATATCCCTTTCCTAATGAATATTTATAGAATAATATAATATCAAACTATAATAATAATATGGACGACATCAAACAGTTTGCAAAAAATGAAAAAGAACTGGAAACTTGCAGCGAGAATATACAGTCAGGACATAGGGATAGAATTTAGCATAGAAAAATGAGCCATGCTAGTAATGAAAAGTGGCAAACGACACCTGACAGTTGGAATGGAACTGCCAAATCAAGAACACTCGGAGAAAAGGAAACATACAAATACTTGGGCATCTTGGAGGCTGACACCATCAAACAAGTGGAGATGAAAGAAAAAAAAAAATTAAGAAAGAATATCTCAGGAGAACTATAAAGCTACTCGAGACAAAAGTATCTAGCAGAAATCTTATCAAAGGAATAAATACCTGGGCTGTACTCATTAGATATTCGGGACCCTTTTTGAAGTGGACTTAAGCAAATGGACCAAAGAATAAGAAAACTAATGACCATGTATAAGGCATTACATCCCAGAGATGATATTGACAGACTATATGTATCAAGAAAGGAGGAAGAAAGAGGACTTGCTAGCATTGAAGACTGCGCTGACATATCGATATGACGACTTGAGAACTACATAGAAAAGCAAGGAGGAGGACCGATTACAGCCACCAGAAACAATACTGACAACATAAAGACCAACAGAATGACAATAACTAGAAAACAAAATTGGGAAGAAAAACAACTATGGGTGTTTTAAATGACTATTAAGCAATATCTCACACGAGAAAACCTGGATGTGGTTAAGAAAAGAAAACCTTAAGAGAGAAACAGAATCTCTTCTAATAGCAGCACAAAACAATGCCATATGAACCAATCATATCAAAGCAAGAATAGATAAGATGCAACAAAATAGCAAATGTAGGTTATGTGGTGATAGGGACAAAACCATCAATCACATAAGTGAATGCAGCAAATTAGCACAGAAGAAGTATAAGACTAGGTGGGCAAGGTAATCCACTGGGAGATGTGCAAGAAATTTAAATTTAACCATACGAACAAATGGTATGTGCACAATCCAGCAGCTGTCCTAGGGAATGATGCTATTTAACCCATAGCAGGGGGGTTCATATCTTTCTCAAGGGTATTTGTCCAAAAGTGAACTTAATAGTGTGACTGTGGTACAAATTCACATTACGATCCTGCAGTCCAGCACTTTAACCATTACACCACAAGGACACCCCTGAACTAAACTGTGTACTTATGCTAAATTGAATTGTTTGAAATAGAACTGTTTTAACATTTAACTGTGGGTAAACAAAAGAAACTGTACTTGTGCTACACTGAATTGTTCGAAATAAAACTGTTCATATGGATTTGGCATTAAATAACCTACAATGGTTGATATGCCATAAAACCAAACTAAACCAATCATACACTGAATATAACTTAACATAAATCCCTCTTAAATGTAGTAATTTACTAAGCCTTTTGCTGAGATGTGGCACAAAGCTGAATAAATGGGGCACCCAGTGAGACTCAAACTCAATCGTGAAGGCTTGCTAATCGAACTTGCTAACTATTACACCATCCAAGGCACCCAGTAATTTACTAAGCTTTTTTGTTTAGATGTGGTACAGACCATATGAATGGAACAATGAGACTCAAACTCTCATGAAGGTTGGCTAGTCTTGCTTGCTAACCATGACCTCACTTGAGGCATCCACACTTGGTCTAAAATAGTAATTTACTAAGCCTTTTACCTAGATGTAGCACAAGGCCATATGAATTGGGCACCCAATGAGACTTGAACTCACACAAGAATAACTCTTTAATGTAGATTCCTTTCTGGTAATAATTTCCATTTTGATGCTAAACCAATGCTTTCTCAACAAGGTATGGACTATGTTGAATGTATCTCCTGATGCCCACCAAAAAGGGTCTCCTGTTATAACAGGAAATTGCATCTGGTGGTGAAGCTACATTTCTGAAGCTACGGGGAATGTGGGTGGAACCCTCTTCATTGCTATTGCTCCAAGGTACAACTGACCCGAAAAGGTAACATCCATTGAACGTCCTCATCAATAGGTCAAATAGATTATTATAAAACAAATATTCATACTAGTCTTAAATTGTATTTTATAAGGATCCTGTTCTGATTATTTATAAAAACAAAAAATAAAAAGATTTAAAAAATTATTCCCTTTGAATAATTCCAGTGAGTTTTGGGGTAAATGACCTTTGGTCACTGAGCAGATATTCAAGAACTTCAGCAAAATAAAAAAAAAAAAAAAAAAAAAAAAAAAAAGGAAAGAAAAAAAATAAACTTATCAAAGAATTTATCTAGAGCAAACAATAAAATTCAATTAATAGAAACAAAAGCTGCATCACCTGACTAGAATATCAACAATTGTGTGTGTGTGTGTGTGTGTGTGTGTATATATATATATATATATATATATATACACATACACATACATACATACATACATACATACATACGCGCACGAATGTGTTGAATGCAACCAAGGTCAATTTTCAAGCGCAGTTTAACAGGATGTGACACAAGGTCATTTTAAAATGGAATTTAACAGGTTTGAATTCAGAGTTTGCTTTTTTTATACAAGACCAGATGTCATACCAAGGATAAAGAGCAGAGTCTGCCCTACTATTTACCCATAGCTGGAAGGGGGATAATTGGATTCATACCTTTTCAAAGGGTATTAGCATTATGGGAAATTCAAGCCTTGTCCAGGATTTTAACTCATCACTGTGTCCATTCCAACAATTGAAACCATTATACCACAAGCACCTTCTCCAAAACGCGCACGCACGCACGCACAAACAAACAAGCCCAGTCAGGTGTAGAATACACCTACTGTATCTATGCAGAGGGGTAAGACCCTCACCCCACCCAACAAGTGTTCAGAATATGACATTAAACCATCTGATGCAAGGCCTGGCTTTGGAGATTTGGGGAATGTGAAATACCTATTCATTACCATTGCATCCAGGTCCACTCTGACCCAGAGTGGTAGCACCAAGTAGGGCTCTAGCTATGGTTTAAATAGAACTGTTTGACATTTAAACTGTGAGCAAACAAATGACTTTCATTAAATTGAATTGTTGGAAATAGAAATGTTTGATCCTTTAACTGTGTTTTAATAAATGACTGTCATATTGAATTGTTAATGATACATAGCAATACTTGGAACGGCTTAACTATGTACAAATGAAGGAGTAACGTCAAATAGAATTATCAGTATTTAATAGAAATACTTGAAACTTTAACCATGTACAAAAGAACAAGCTCAGGCTTGTTTAAAAATGTTATCAACTAAACATGTTTATAAATCATATATTTTATGTGTATAAAAATGATTTGGCATTATATAACCTACAATGGTTTGTTGTATAGTCGTAATACAAATATATGCAGAACCATAGTCAACAATAATGACAAACTTCAATGAACGAATGAACATACTCCTTTATAAAGATATATCTCTCACCACTTTATTCTCAAAAGGGTTGATGTTGGTTGTGTGTGTGAGAGGCGAGTTGGAGACGGGGACAGACTGCTACATATTGACCCAAGTTCTTCTGACCATAGCAGCACTTCTTTCCCATCTTGGCTGGGGTTGCTCAACCATGGGTCACTGAGGGCCCAAAGCCCTCTGTCTGCCACTGGCTCTCACTTCAGCATCTTGTCTCCAACTGACTCAAGCCGGCTGAATCCTGGTTATATTTTTGTTTGACGCCCACCTGCTTCCGCTGTTCTTCCACTTATTCACACAGGTGCATCTCTAGATTGACGGCTCGGTCGAGGGTCAATATGTTACAGGTTGATGCGCTATAAAACCCAACCAAACATACATAACTATAATGATGGAGATGCCAGTGGTATAATGGTTATTGATGTAGGAAATGGACACTGTGATTTGAGTTCAAATCCTGGACAAGGCTGTTTGCATTTCACATAATGCTAGATAGTAGTGCTGATTGGGTTCTTTAGCCTTGGTTAGGCAACCAATCTAAGAGAAAGAAAACTGAATTTAAACCTATTAAAATCCACTTGTGTTAAATCCTGCCTGTGCAGAGGGGTTAGTAAACATATACATCACTATAATGATAAATATGACTGGTGAAAATAAAAAGAATTCCTCAATGCCCAATTAAATTCTAGTTTTTAAATACTGTATAGAATTTAGATGACTCCCACAGAATTCTATTCGTGGGTGTTTAAGAAAAAAAAAAAAAAAAAACATTCCTTCATTCAACTTTACAATCCTTCAATAAATTAATTCATAAGTTTTCAAGATGATGATGTGACTGTGATATGGTCGTAGGAAATGAATACTTGAACACTTAATATTGTCAACCAACCTACTTAGATTCCAAAGAAAGAAATGACTTTAGTCTCTGCCAACCATTTAACAAACCAAATACTAATTACTGCAATCCTTTCTTACAACACCATGTATACAATTTGAAGAGTTTCCTTAAAATGTGCTTAACACTTCCTAAAATATAATCATGTGAGAGAGTTTTTCAAAACTGATCATATTCAAATATGTCCCATAATAGTTAGTACATCTAAATGTATGAAATTTATATACAAATGTACAAATTATTAATAGACAAAAATAAGGTAGTCAAACTTTCTATTTTCCCAGATAAACAATTACCACAATGGAATAAAATAATGTATAAAATGAACTATGTCCCATAATAGTTAGTACACTTAGTCTATTATATTTATATACAGATGTACAAACCATTATGGCATAGAAAGAATTTTATATTCTCTCAGATAAAAATTAAATACACAGTGAAGCAATCAACATAATAGAGTAAAATAATATATAAAACAAAGTACTGTTTCATAATAATTGGTACATTTAGTATAAGAAATTTATATGTAAATGTAACAATCATTATGAGACAGTAAAACTTTATATTCTCTCAGAGAAAAATTAAGAAACACAGTTTTAAAAAAATCAACACAATGGAAAAAAATGTATCAAAGTATTATGTCCCATAATAGTTGGTGCATTTAGTCTATTACATCTATATACAGATGTACAAACCATTATGGCATAGACAGAATGTTATATTCTCTCTGATGAAAATTAAATACACAGTGAAGCAATCAACACAATAGAGTAAAGTAATGAATAAAATGAAGTATTATCTCTGTCCCACAATAGGTTTGAATGATTTGGTTTTATGGCATATCAACCATTGTTGGTTATCTAATACCAAATCCTGGTTTTTACATATACGAGGATCATTAAATAAGTTTCCAGACTTTTTTTGTATGGGCACTTTTATTGATAGTACACACCTGAAACTCTAGTCCCCTTCGAAGTAATCTCCTCCGGATGCAATGCACTTGTTGTACCGTTCCAACAACTTCTGGAAGGCCCCATGGAAGTCTTTGTGTGAGCGTGTCTATGACCTTCATCACAGCCTCTTTCATCTCCTCAATTGTCTCATAACGACAACCTCTGAGCTTAGGGAATAACCAAAAGTCACAGGGAGCAAGGTCTGGACTATAGGGACAGTGAGGAACTATCTGTGAAAAGGATGGAGTTGTGGATTGGTGTATTGTCCTGGTGGAAATGCCACTGACCCGATTTGAAGAGTGCTGGTCTCTTCCGATGGAATCTCTTCCTGAACTCCCTTAAAACCTCAACATCTTAACCCTAACCCTTTGGCCAATCAACTCTGGTGTTCTGACTTCCTTACTCCTCTCACACCTCTCATCATCCCTCACAGACTCCCTGCCTTCCTTGAATCTCTTACGCCACTCAAAAACTGATGCTCGATTCATGTAAGATAATCGAAAAGCAGTCTGAAGCATTCCATACATTTCTGTAGCATTTTTTCCAAGTTTAAAACAGAATTGTATTGCATATCGTTCTTATAAAGTGTCCACACATTCAGATTGCATTTTTGAAATTCACTAGCTGTGACAATCAGGCTTTAGTAGGGTGTATTCTAATTCCTGCTGTAGCTGTTCATTTGAACCTGAAATCATAAGAATTGGTCAGTCATCTCATACGATGTATAGCAAAAAACATACTGAATTTTCAAGAGTCTACAACAATTTTAAATGCCTGTACAAAAAAAGTTTGGAACCTTATTGAATGCACTACATATATTAAATATATGATTTGTAAACACATTTTGTACATAAAGACAGTTGAATGATCAAACAGTTCTATTTCTAACAATTCAGTTTAGCATAAATCAACAAAGTTAGATGGTTCCAAGTATTGCTATCAAATAGTTGTATTTTTTAATAATTAAATTTAGCATATATCATTTGTTTGCACTCAGTTTAAATGTCAAACAGTTTGATTTGACCCATAGATAGGACCCATCAGTTGCTACTACTCAGAGCCAGAGTGGACCAGGGAGCAATGGTAATGAAAGGGTATTCTGCATTCCCCAAAGCTCCAGCATTATTGGTACTTCACCAGATTGTTTATGGTCATAACAGGACATTCATTGGGGGGGGGGGGTCTTACCCCTCTACAGAGATGCAGTCAGTGTATACTACAGCCCTAGCCAACTGTGCTATTGTCCCACAAAAGGTTGGTTGGTAGTGTTTTTATGGCATATCAACCTTTCCAGGTTATCAAATCAAGTTCATTATATATATATATATATATATATATATATATATATATATATATATATATATATATATATACACGAATATGAATAAATGATTGTAATCCTAACAACATTTCTAATGTTCCATTAGGTTTTTTTTTTTTTTTTTTTTTTTTTAATAAGCACTTTTTCATTTGTCTATGATCATTTGTTTGCATACAGGTGTATGGTTTTAATTCTCAAAAGCTCCAGCATCACTGAAATCTTACCATTGTTTAGTGTTATATCCAGGACACTCATTGGGAAGGGGGGGGGGGCTTACCTCTCTGCAGAGGGGTAGTCGGTGTATTCTAGAGCCCCAGCCGACTGGGCAATACCACTCTGGGTCAGTGAACCTGGGAATAATAGAAATAAAGGAGTGACCATTTGTTGGCACACAGTTACATGATTTCAAGTACTGTTATCTAACACTAATAATTCAATTTCATATCAATCATTTATTTGCACACAGTTAAATAATTTCAAGTATTATAAGTAAAGTTGATGACCTTAGTGGCAGGGTGACCCAAAGGCTCCCTTTTCAATAGCTACTAAGTATTGTAAACTCTTAAATTCTAAATGGTTTCAAGTATTGCTATCTTATACTAATAATTTTATTATCAGTTGTTTGGACTCATAAGTTTTTTCAAATATTGCCATTTAACACAATTCTATTTTATATCAATTTTTTTGGCACATAGTTAAATAGTTTCAAGTATTGCTATCTAACACTAATAATTCTATTCAATATGAATTAATTGTTTACATACCTCAATGGTTTCTCAGAGTAATGGCTATGGAGAGGTGACTCAACCTTCCCCAAATCTCCAGAACTGAAAATTTAGTCATCATGTATCATTTAGTGTAATACCCAGGACACTAGCCCAGTTGGCTTAGGCTGTTGAATACACCAACTGCATCTTTGCAGAGGGGTAAGACTGCCTCCCCCAATGAGTATCCTGGATATGACATAAAACAATCTGATGATGAGGCTAGTGTAATGCTAAAGCTTTGGGGAATGCAGAGAACCCCTTCATTGGCATCACTCCCAGGTCTGATCTATGGGTCAAATAGAACTGTTTGACATTTAAACTGAGTGAAAACGAATGACTTATACTAAATTGAATTGCATGAGATAGAACTGTTTGATCATTAAACAGTGTGTGAACAAATGATTGAGGTTTAATTGAATTGTTAGTGATATACTTTGAACCATTTAACTTTGTTGACTTATGCTAAATTGAATAGTTAGAAATAGGACTGTTTGATCATTTAAGATGTGTCTACAAATCATATTCAATATAAGTAAAAACTGGGTTTGGCATCAATTAATGGTATGCCATAAAACCAAACCAGGACACTCCTTTTTGGCAGTGAGTTTTAGACCCCACAAACAAAGAGCTATTATAAGTTTAAATAGTGATACTAATAAAATATTTGAATAGCATTCATCTTGTGAGTTTATCTACATGATAACAGTATTCAGAATCAAGTTTTGCCATCCTTTACAGGAAATAAAGAATTCAACTGTATTAAGTCACATCCTATTTATAAAATTGATGAGAGAACATGTGAGCCAGTTGGTGATCTGGTATTTTCCTCTTGAGTTTACTAAAGCAGATTTCTATCTACTGACATCCTGCCAGATGTTACAGCTGATTTTGAATTCAAAGTTGGCATTTTCATAGACTGGAGAACAACTAAGGACAGAAAATCCAGTCAAATATCTTCTCAACTCACTTCACCAGCAAGTTCTACTCAGTATATTTAAGTTGCACTAAACAAGACTTCATCCCTAATGGAAAAGTAAGATACCCCTAACTAAAATAGGTGTCTTAGGTATGACACTAAGCTGTATCTGGTAATGAGGCTCCTTTTATGGAACTATAGAGCACTATTTCATTACCACTACTCTCAGGTTCACTGACTAAATAGTACAATTTTCTATCTATGGGTCAAATAGGTTTGACCAATTGATTTTTATGGTGTGTCAACTTGGTTTGGGTTATTTTATGCCAAGAGGTTAGGGAATCATGTTCATGGTACATTCATAATTTTAGTGTAGTTGTTTCTGAATGCTTTTTAGCACATGATTTGATCAAATACAAGTAATTTTTTAAGATCTATTTGACTCATAGATGGGATACTAACAGGTACAGGGTATCTCAAAATAGATGCAACCTATTAATATGATAATGGATTTATTACTGAGCCAAGAAAATCAAAAAAGATTGCATGTCCAAGAAGCTGATATAATTACAGTTAAAAAAAAGCATTTGATGTATCAAGCACAAAGGATGCATTTTTTACAGGACCAGTTCCAAATGACCTCCCCTGTACTCGTGGACTGATTCATTTTAAAGTACAGTGTGTCTCAAAATAGATACAACCCATTAATATGATAATGATTTATTACCGAGACAAGTGCGGTGGCAGTCATTTGGAACATGTCTTGTAAAAAATGCATCATTTGAACTAAAGATATCAAATCAATGTTGTTGTTTTTTTAATCTTTATTATATTAGCTTTTAGGACATGTAATCTTTTTTTTGAGTTTCTTGTCTCAGTAATAAATCATTATCATATTAATAGGTTGCATCTATTTTGAGACACACTGTACTTTAAAATGAATCAGTCCACAAGCACAGTGGCAGTCATTTGGAACATGTCCTGTAAAAAAAAAAAAAAAAAAAAAAAAAAAAAAAAAACCCATCCTTTGAGTAAGAGACATCAAATGAATATTTCTTTTTTAATTATTATTACATCAGCTTCCAAGACATGCAATCTTTTTTTGAGTTTCTTGTCAGACTTTTAAATAATTATCATATTAATGGGTTGCATCTATTTTGAGAGAGTTTTCAATGATTTTGTCTCCAAATAAGTAGTGATGCAAAATATTTTTTCCTCTCTTGTCCAAGGCATTGTGATAAAAGATTAATAGTTGTTATACTATTTTCAAATCTGAAACAAAAAAGAACGCAACATTATTATTAGAGTTATTAGCAATCATATGGGCCCCATGTATATTGAGACACCCTATACTACCACTCTGGGTGAGAGTGAACCTCAGATTAATGGCAACAAAGGAGTACTCAATACTCCTAAGTGATCTAGAATTGTAACCTCACCACCAGATGCATTTTTGTGTCATACCAAGGACACACATCTGTTTGAAAATCATTGGTATTAGATAGGAATACTTGATACCATATAACTGTATAAATTGTTTGTATTTAGAATAGTTACTAAAAGTTATAATTGTTTACTAAAGATTATTATTAGTTACTTGAAACCATATGACTGCATGAAAACAAATGATTACTATTAAATAGAAATCGTTTCCTGAAGCCATAAAATTAGGTATAAATCTTTTGTATTAGGTAGGAATACTTGAAACAATTCAACTGCGTACAAATTATTTGTAGAGATAGGAACACCATATAAATGAATTATTTGTATTAAGAATAGTTACTTGAAGTTATAATTGTTTACTGGAGATTATACAACTGTGTGCAAACAAATAATTAAACAGGTTTAGTTTCTTTAATGGAACATCAACCTTCATGGGTTATTGAATGCCAAAGCCATTCTTGTAGAACAGCAGTGATGCTATTTAACCCATAGCTCAGGAGATAAAGGGTTCATACCTTTCCCAAGGGTATTAGTCCAAAAGTGAATATAATAAAGTGACTGGAGTTTGAACTCTTACTTCAAGACCACAGTTCAGCACTTTACCCACTATGCTACAGGGAACCCCCATCATTAAACAGGAATAATTGTGTATAAATTGTTTGTATTAGATAGGAATATTTGAAACCATATAACTGCACAAACGAATGTTTAATAGACTGGTTTAGATTTGTATATAGATTTATACACTAAATGTACCAAATATTACGAGACAGATGCGGTAAGTCATTTTATACATTACTTTACCCTATTGCATTGTTTTTTTTTTTCATTTCTATCAGGAAGAATACAAAGTTTCATTAGTTCTGTCCCACAATAATCTATACATTTTATAACAGAGTTTTAAAAAAATAAATAAAAAATAAAAACATTTCTGTCAGAGATCAGAACTAATGAAAAAAAAGTTATTACTCCTGTGTTAGATACGAAAAGAGTTGCCTTCTGTGGACAGTGCATTGCAGGATTTGTAAGGACCAAAAGCACGGACACACATGCGAGACAGAAGGACAAGCTTGAATTCATCATGACACATGGTGGACACATATTTAACTGGTTCACACAAAGTTAAAACAGCTTCTTTTCCAGGTCAATAGACATATCTCTGCCTGTGGTTAAATAAACTTAATCATTTTGTTGTACACCACGAGTTAATCTATTTTCAGTTTTGTTTACACATTTTTCTTGGTTCATAAATACATAAACATTTCATAATCTAATAACTTGACCATTTCTTCTTCAAATGATCTTAAATTTTAACAGCATGCAAAGAAACAACTCAAAATTCTATGTTTAAATGTTTCGGGGTTTTTTTTTTACATTTTCAGGTGTAGAAATACCATTCAATAGAAAAGTAAATTGGTTTCTTTGTGTTGTAGGTGACTCACCTATGACCAGAATAATGGACTTACCAAACGGGTATATTAATCAAGAACTAAGCTGGTAGAACAAGCAGCAGCTGTAGTAAGCACCTTGCCTATCTTCATGTACATTGAACCAAGGAAACCCTCCTCAGAGACTTGGATACATTTGTGTGGCACCTCATATCTCTGTGTTGAGTTATTTATTTATTGACCCCTAATAATCGGTCATATCAAATAGCATATCAAACTTTGTAGGTTATTTAATGCCAAAGCCATTCTCCTAGAAGAACAATAGTGGTGCTATTTAACCAATAGCTGGGAGAATAAAGGGGTTCATACCTTTCCCAAGGGTATTTGCCAGAAAGTTAACGTAAGAGCGCGACTGGAGTTTGAACTTGCTTACTACGATTCCGCATTCCATATACTTTAACCATTACACCACGAGGACACCCCCTTAGAAAAGTAAAGATGTTTGAACATTAAACACAGAATCTTCAGTGGTTTCAACATAGACAGTTAGAATTAGAGATTATCTGAACAAAAATTAGGCAAGTTATTAGATTACAAATTGATATAGATTTTTCTGCAACACCCTGTACATCTTAAATAATATTGAATTTTTTTTTTTTTTTTTTTTTTTTTTTTTTTTTTTTAAAAACACCCTACATAAACTTGATATACTAAATGCACCAACAATTATGAGACATATTCAAATATTGATCACTTTAAAGAAATACCAAGAACAGCATTACACGGTTTTAAACCAGTCCATCTCTGCAGAGGGGTAAGATCCCCCGCCAACGATGTCCTGGATGTTACATTAAACAATTTGATGACAAGGGTCTAGCCATGGAGATTTGGGGAATGTGAGGTACCTATTCATTGCCATTGCTCCCAGATCTACTTTGGCCCAGAATGGTAGCATCTGACAGGGTCCTACCAACGGGTCAAATAGAACAAACTATGTGTGTAAACAAAAGACTGATGTTAAACCGTGGCTGTTATATAGCAATACTTGAAACCATTTAACTGTGTGCAAAAAAGAACTGACTCATTTAACAATATTATCTACAAAATGTATAGACAAATTATATATATATATATATATATATATATATATATATATATATATAAACAAACAGGATTTAGCATTAAATAACCTACAATGGTTGATATGCCATTAAACCAAACCAAACAGTTTTAAATAAACCACCTATTTTTGATTTGGTATCTTTGCTTCAATGGCAAATCAACTCCCATGGGTTATTTAATACTAAAGCCATCCTTGTCGAAGATCACTAATGGTACTATTAAACCACATAGTTGGGTGGGAAGGATAAGATGATTTAAACCTTTCCCAATTCACAGAAAATGAATGCAATAGCACAATTGGAGTTTGAACTCATTTATTACAATATTGCAGTCCAGCACATTAGCCACTATACCACAGTGACTTCTCCAGCAATTTTTGTCTCCATCTGCAAAATGCTTATTGTAGATATTCTTTACAGGATGTTAGTTGGTTTAAAAAAAAAAAAAAAAAAAAAAAAAAAAAAAAAATGGCCACTAAGTAGGTATATTTTAAGAGCATATGAAAACTATTTAGGCATAGCTGATATTCATGAAGAATTTTTGTATTAAAAAAAAAAAAAAAAAAAAAAAAAAAAAAAAGGACTAGTGTAATCCAAGAAATTTTTCTAAGTTCCATTTGATAATTGAAGAAAAAAAAAATGTAATAAAATGTTACTCCTTATAGCAAAAGCTACACACCCTAATTGTGACTAATTTTCTTTTTTTAAAAAAAGCATTTGAGTCACAATTTTCCCACCTTAAGTATTTATATAACTAAGTATTTTAAAAAAGGATGCAATCAACTATTTAAAAATTTGTATTAAACTTTAAAAATTTTTAATGAATTATGTGCGAAATATTTTATTGAAAATGACAAAGATTTAGTGTTCAGCTGAACTGCCTTCAACCAAAGTATAAGTAATACCATTAGACACTTTGGTTGGTTGGTTTTTTATGGCATATTTAATGCCACATTTATACAAATAAACAGTTCTATTTCAAACAATTCAGTTTAGTATAAGTATAGCTTTTGTTTACACAGTTAAATGTCAAAAGAGTTCTATTTCAAGCAATTCAGTTTAACATAAGTACACAGTTTAGTACTATTTGATCCATAGATAGGGCCCTATCAGGTGCTATCACTCTGGGCCAGAGTGAACCTGGAACCAATGGCAATTACTCATTGGAGGGTCTTACCCCTCTGCAAAGGTGCAGTCGGTGTATTCTACAGCCCCAGCCAACTGGGCAATAGACACTTTGGATAATTTGTAAACTACATTTGCAATATCTACCATGCCAATAAGAAAAGGCTAATAAAAAGCCAAACATCAAATCCTTGTCTGCTATTTTCAATAAAATATGTCTACAAGATAATCTGCTGGCTATATATATATATATATATATATATATATATTATGAGAGTGTTGGTCGGCAGTAAATCACTATGTGGTTATGTGTCAAACCAAGTGCAAATGAAATCTTAACAGCTTTTGGTCTGCATTTTCGATTTTGTTGCATTTTCGATTTTCAATTTCATTCCATCTTAACTGCCTGATGAATGTTATTATAAACTTCAAGAAACCTTTGGTTGCAGAACAATATTTTCCATGGAATATATATATATATATATATATATATATATATATATAAAAATACTATCAACCTTTTTTCCTTCTTCAATATTACTTACTTGAAACAATAAAAAACTGTACAAATTATTATTAAGCAAGAATAATTACTTTTAAACATATAATCATGAATAAATTGGGTTCAATAGGAAAACTTGATACTACATAACTTGACAAACAAATGATTATTACGGTCAAATTTGTGGGATTTAATAATATAAAAATTTAAAAAAAAACACTGCAATGGAATATTGACATTATAATAGTTATGATTGTAATCAAATATTTATCAAATAACTGAATTTTGGCATTAAATAACTCAAAGATTTAAGATGGCATTGAATAAACTAATCAAACAGCACAAACATATTCTATTTGTTTTTCAAATACTTATTTTCTTTTTTGACTTTTTACAAAAAACCTCCTGTTTCAAATTTTTTGCCAAATCTAGAAGAGTCATATAGCTGATTATTTCAGGAAATTGTTTTTGAGATACTAATGTATTCACGGAACTTTTACCAAAATATCCAGTTTCAAATTCCTTGTAAAGATTGTAGATAGAACATATAGTTGGTGATTTCTCAAAGGAGTTCTAAAAACAGAGTCACACACAGTAACAGAATTAATTTTGCTTAATTCATATGCTTTCTTAACAGCTGTAGGTTTTAGCAACCTCACGGATAATGGAATATCTGATGCTGTCAAAATTTCTTGACCTTTGTGTCAAGAGGTATATATGAAATAAAATAAAAATAAAGGGCTTACTTTCAGGGAGCCTTTTTCCTCAAGTAGCACCAGCATCCTTATATAAGGTCTAGGTTTATTGCCCGTCACCCAAAATATGCCTGAAGGGGAATGCCAACAGAACTAATTATTAGCAAGAACCACTTAACTGAAAGCCTATCATAGTGAGTTGTGTTTTTATGGCATGTCAGCTCTTGTGGGTTATTTAATGCCAAATTCTGTTTATACATATATATGATTTGTAAGTGAATAGTTTGTAGGTAACATTTTTAGACAAGCCAGAGCTCATTTTTTTCCACACAGTTAAATGGTTTCAAGTATTCCTATCTAACACTAATAATTTGTTATTATTCATTTGTTTGCACTCAGTTAAATGAATTCAAGTATAGTAAATAGTTCTATTTAACCCAAAGATGGGGCCCTAACAAGTACTACCACTCTAGGTCAAAGTAGACCTAGGAGTATGGCAATGAAAGGGTACTCCCCAGAGCTGCAGGACTGAAGCCTCACCATCAGATGGTTTCGTGTTATATCAGGACATTCATTGGGTGGGGAGAAGTTTTTACCCTTCTGCAGAGGTGCAGCCAGAGTATTCTACACCCTCTCACCCCAGCCAACTGGGATAACCTATCATGAGTACCAATATCTTAAATAGGTTTTTCTTTATTACTGTCAAATATCAAAATAGAATTGACAATCAGAGATCACATCCTGATCGAAAGCATTCGAGTTTCACTTTACTCTCATGCCTTAGGCATGAATCCATCTGTTCTACTTCCATCTATGGGTAAAAATTATGGAATTTAAGGGTCTTAGTTAAATAATCAGTCAAGGAGAAAGAAAACTGATTTCAAACCAGTTTTACTCCACTTAAAAATTGACCTTGAGTCACATTTCTGTGGTGGAGTTGGATAAATATATAAGTAAAGTTGGTGGCCTTAGTCGAGGATAACGAGGGAGCTACCCCTTCCCTGGATTGCTCTGCTTTAACCTTGATGGCTACCTTATAATGCTGAGTGTTAAGCAAGGCGGCATCAAGTACCATTTTTTGAGTCTTTGGTATGACTCAACTTGGGATTGAACCCCAGTCTCCTGGACCATTGGCAAACACTACTCATTAGGCTAATGGCCTGGGTAAATACATCAGTAAAAAGTAAAGTTGGTGACCGTAGTTGAGGACAACCATTTCCTGGATTGCTCCACTTTACCCTTGATACTTACATTATATTGCTGAGTGTTATGCAAGGAGGTATCAAGTACCATTTTTAAATCCCTTTGGTATGACTTAACCTGGTTTGTTTGTTTGGTTTTATGGCATATCAACCTTTGTAGGTTATTTAACGCCAAAATCCATTTTTATGTAAATAATCTGTTCTAATGAAAACAGTTCAATTTAGCATAAGTACACAGTTTAATTGTCAAAAACATTTCCATTTCTAACTATTCCAGCAGTTATATGTAATAATTCAGTTAAGTGTAAATACAGTTTTAATGTCGAAAAACAGTTCTATTTGAAATAATTCAGTTAAGCATAAGCACGCAGTTTAAATGTAAGTACGGTTTAATTGTCAAAAACATTTCTATTTTAAGATATTCAGTTTACTCAATTCATTTTAGCATAAGTATGCTGTTAGTTCTATTTAACCCATAGATAGGGCCCTGTCAGGTGCTACCACTCCGGGCCAGAGTGGACCTGGGAGCGATGGCAATAAAGGGGTACTCCGCATTCCCCAAAGCTCCAGCACTGCTGGAACCTCACCATCAGATTGTTTAGTGTCATATCCAGGACACTCGTGGGGGGGGATCTTACCCCTCTACAGAGGTATAGTCAGTGTATTCTACAGCCCTAGCTGATTGGGCTGACTTAACCTGGGATTGAACCCAGGTCTCCCAGACCATTGGTGAACACTCTACCCACTAGGCCAATGAGCCAGTTGGGTAAATATATACTGTTGTAGTATCATCCCTATTTTTAATACACAATGGACTCTTTCTATAAAGATCTAACATTTGATGAGAATCCACTCAGGAAGTAGATAGCAAAAGCTATTATATTACTCGTTTACAGTACTATATAATTTTTATTCTTCTTTCTAAGTACGTGTTGTCTTATTTATTTTATGCCCTTTCTCGAGGACATCACATATACCCTATATATAGAGGAGATGGGTGCCCTAACCCTGCCTTTTGTGAACACCCTATATTCTGAAAAAGACAAACAGGAGTTTCACAAGATATAAGCATATATAAGAGTTCAACTGCAGTTCTCAGATATATCTGGACACTGATTTACATTGTTTCACTTAGAGGTTCATCTTAAATGGCCCAAAATAATGAGGATATTTGCTGGTTGTCAAATACCTAGAAATGGATTTTTACATGACATAATAGAGTGTATAAAAAGAAAGTGGTTGCTGGAAAAATCCCATCAAAAATGCACAAGTAGCAGCAATACATATGCATCAGACTGGTAGTCTACACGGAAGATTTATATAAATTTTCTCTAAGTGAGAAGACTTTCTAATGGGGATAGAAAGAAAGAGTAGAATAAAGAGAGAGATACAAAAAAGTGAGAAAGGAAAAAAAGAGTTAAAGAAAGAGGAATAAGTGGGGAGATGAAAGAGGGCGAGAAGAATAGGGGAGACAGATACAAAAGAGTGAGAGGAATAGGGAGACATACTAAAGAGAGAGAGAGAGAGATAAATAGGGAGAGAGACATAAGAGTGTGATAAAAAGAGAGAGAAATAAGGAGATACAAAAAGAGAGAAGGATAATATGTCAAACAAAAAGAAAGAATAAGTAGATTTCTATTTTAAGATGTAATTTTCTTTTACTGAGAATAAATCATAATGGAGAGATGCAAAGAGAGAGGGAGAAAAAAAAGAGTTAAAGAAAGAGAAGTAGAGAGGTGAACAGAGAGAGAGAGAGAGATACAAAAGAGCAAGAGAAAAAAAAAGAATAAGAGAGAGATAGAGAGAGAGAAATAAGAGTGATACAAAGAGAGAGGCATGAGAGAGAGAGAGAGAAATACAAAAAGAGAGAATGATAGAATTAAAATAGAAATCTACCTATTGTTTTGTTTTTTTTTTTTTAAAGATAATTTTCTTTTACTGAGGATACTTTCTAATGGCAAAAGATAGAAAAGAGAGAGAGATACAAAGAGAGAGAGAAATAAGAGAAAGAAAGGCCAAAGAAAAAAAAGAGAGAGAGAGAAAAAGAGAAATAAAAGAGAGAATGAAAGAAGGATAAAGAAAAAGCCAGTAGAGTAGGAGAAAACTAAAAGTAGAAAGAGAAAAAAATGTCCAGAGAAAAAGAGATTAGGTGGGAAAAGAAAGCCCCGTGAGAGTAGTATTTACATTAAGAGTTTACCGATTCTTTCCTTGTGTAAATCGTATTTAAAACTGGTAATTCAGTTATGTCTCATAATTAATATCAAATTAATTTATCTGGGGGTGAATGGAAATTAAATTTGGTTACAAGGGGTGCATTAAGTAAGAAGTCAGAGAAGTCTTGGTCAAAGCACTGAGTAAAGTCAAAAGATTCTTCAAGAATTTCCCTAACACTGCAAAAAGATGACACTGAAAACTTTAGCATTAACCTCATAACTCTTTCCTAAAATGAAGCCAAGATTTACAAGCAGAAAATAGAAACTATCATAATTTGAAACAGGAGTACATTTTTTTTCTCTCCTACTCCCTCTCAGTTGAACTGTGCTATTCTTGAGGTTTTATCTCTTATGGGTAGTTAAGAGGGATATTTCCGACCAATTTCAGAATTCTTAGCAAAAGAAAAGGAAACACCCTGAGAAAAAAAAAATATATATATATATAAACACAAGTAGCTACAAAATAAAGTAGTGAAAAGTCAAAGGAAATGAAGATAAAGAAAAGAAAACTAGAATATAGTGTAATATAAATATAACTAAATGCATTATGCTTTTAGATAAATTTAGAATAAAGTAGTGAAAAGTCAAAGGAAATGAAGATAAAGAAAAGAAAACTAGAATATAGTGTAATATAAATATAACTAAATGCATTATGCTTTTAGATAAATTTAGAACACTAATTATGAATCCCTTTTGAAACAAAATGCCACAAATGAAAATAGAATGTTAAAAGCGTTCTTATTAATTTCGTTTTATTTCTTACATATTTAATTAAACATAATTCAGATGATACATTAAATTAATTTCCCTGATGTTGGTTTAATATAAAAACCGAAACGTTGACAAATAATTCAACTATAAAATAAAATCATTCTCTGAACAATTTTTTTTTTTCTCAACTCATTTCAACCTTAGGGTATCATCAAGGCAAAAGGTTTTTATGAAGATTTTCTTAAAGAAAATTTTTAAAAGAGATAATATGCTATAAGAGAAACATTGAAAAATGAACACCTATAATAGCACTTGTTGAATGAAAATAATTTTTTGGTATCTCAGTGTCTTCAGCTGGCCTTTATATGATCTCTGCTAGCATAGACATCTGCTACTGAACTCTCCATATAAGTTAAGCATGAGTAAGATGAGTTTCAAATTAGCTGTGACTGTTTTGGCCTGGCATTTGTTTATTTAAAGTTTTTGTGTGTGTGTGTGTGTGTATATATATATATATATATATATATATATATATATATATATATATATATATATATATATGAGAGATGTTTGGTTGTTTGGGTTTTATGGCATATCAACCTTTGTAGGTTATTTAACACCAAATCCATTTTTATGAAAATAAATCTATTTCAAACAATTCAGTTTCGTTTAAGTACACAGTTTAAATGTAAGTAAAGTTTGTGAAAAAAAATTTTCTATTTCAAGCTATTCAGTTTAGTCAAGCAGTTCTAATTCAGATATATATAAGAGAGCGAGAGAGACACACAAAAAAAAACTTAAACAAATGCCAGGTCAAAGCAGTCACAGATTATATATATATATATATATATATATATATATATATATATTCACACAGCCAAAAGTACTTGGCCACCCTCAAAAATTTTTTATTTCTTATCCTAAAGCGTCATTCTTAATGAAACAAGCACCACAATGGTTTTATTTATTATACTAATTACAAATCTTCCCCTAAGCCACATTAAATGCAAATTAAACAAAAAAAAAAAAAAAAAAAAAAAAAAAGTAAAATATTCCTTAAACATTTAATTTATCTATGGCCACTATCACTGCTTCCAGATTTTGGTGGAAAGAATGCCAAGAATCTGTGAAGTAGGCTGAAGACAGTTCTGGCCAGCTTTCCTGCAAGAGTTGCCAGAGGTGAGCCATGCTTGTGGATTGTTTAGCTGTCTTTTCGGTAAAGCTCATCCCACACGAGTTCAATGGGATTTAAGTCCATTGGTTGCACTGGCCAAGACATCAGTTGAAGGATATACTGGTTTTTGTTTTTAATGTACTTCTGGCAGAATTCACTAGTATGCTTTGGGTCATTATCTTGCACAAGTACAAATCATTGACCCACGAGCTATATTTGAGATGGGATTATGTGATGCTGCAGCATGCTGTGATAGCCAGTCTGATTCAGTTTGCCCATCACTTGATGTAAACCCCCAACTTTGCAATTGGCCAAATCCTTCCCACATTATAACAGTGCCTCCATGCTTTAAAGATGGTATGATACAGGGGGGGGTTGCAGCTCTTTCACCAACTCTTCACTGCACAAAAAGACCCTCCTATTTAAGCCAAAGATTTCAAACTTTATTTCACTGCTTGATTGTCCAGTCTTTGTCTGCCTAGGCCCACTTGAGCCTTTTGACATTATTTTGCTTCCTTAACAGTGGTTTTTTTGACAGCAATTCTGCCATATAAGCCAGCTTCACAGATCCTTCTCACAGTGGATGTTGACACATTTTTTTCACATGCAGTGATGTTTGGAGCAGTAAGCCTTCTGTCACTTAAGCTGGTGACAGATGAAATTGACCTCTGCTCTTGTTACTTTTGGCCCTACTTTTGGTCTTGTTTTGTCCCCTTTCGTAGTGTTTCCTAAGAGTATAACCTACTGTAGTTCATGTTCAATACTCAAGAAAAATGCCTTCAAATCAATTTTTCAAAAGATATCTGGTTATATTAAGGTCAAAGTTACTGAGTAAGACTTGTATCTCGTATAATGAATAAACTTAACTTGTTTCATTAAAAATAACACTTTTAAGATGAGAAATAAAAAATTTTAAGGGTGGCCAGATACTTTTGACTGGTAGTATACATATATATATACACACACACACACACACAATTCTGATGAAGTCTTTTTGAATTAAAGACGAAATATCATTGTTAAATCCATTGCCTGTGTTTTGGTTTATCCACTTTTCCACTTATTTTTTTCCAGATTTACCAAATCTACCATTTCTCTCTCTCATATATACATATCACACACACACACACACACACAACTTACTACTATGAAAAAACTTGTTTAAAGTAGAACATATTTAAACTATACATTTGGAAATCATCAGTCTCAAGTTAGAGCCTATTTAGAGAATTTGCATCATAATTAACAGAAAATAAATGAGGAGGAAGTACACATTAATTAACATTTCTCTGATGATTTATGATGACTGAGGCTTGTTCATGTCAACACTTGCAAATTAGACTGGAAATTGCTTTAGTCTCTAAGAGTATTTTAACACTATTTTGATAACAAAAAAAAAATTCACCATGATATGCCATTTTTGCTAAGGGCAGGTTAAAATTTATAAGTTGCACACCAGACGCTTTGGAAATTTGGCACCGCAATTATTGCAATGCTTCAAGGAGTAGAATAAAATCAAACATCCCGATTTGTTGTACAGAAACACAATAGCATTCTGAAGATGAAAACTACTTAAACACATCACTCATAAGTCTAACTAATAAAACAACAACTTTTTGGCAAAATTCGACTTTATTCATCAAAAGTCTCCTAGGATGATACACTGATTCCAACGCTTCTCTAACAATTCAATGCCTTTTTGTGAAATTTGTCACAGTTTCTGATATCACTTCTTCATTGGAGCCAAATCTCTTTTCCTGGAGCATTCTTTTGAGGTCTGCAAACAGCTAGAGGCCGGATCTGGATAATAGGGTGGGTGTAGAGGCAATTCAAAGTGCAATTCATGTAGTTTTGCCATTGTTGTTATCAACTTGTGAAACGGTGCATTGTCTTAGTGAAAGAGCACTTTTTTCTTCTTCATTTGTGGCCATTTTTTTTGGCAATTTTTTTCTTCAAATACACCAATAATGCTATATAATATTTGCTATTGTTGGTTCTTCCTTTCTATGGCAATTGATGAACAAAATACCTTGCTCATCCTAAAATATGGAGGCCAAAACCTTGCCTGCTGATGTTTGCATCTTTGGTCACTTTGGATGGCTTTCACCTGCAGCTGTCCACTCAACTGACTGCTGATTTAACTCTGGAGCGAAGTGGTGGATCCATGTTTCATCCATTGTCACATATTTACACAAAAATTCCTTTTAGTTGCATTGAAACAGTCGCAAACAACGTTTTGAATTGTCAACACACTGTTTTTGATCCACTGTGAGCAAACGCGGCACCAACTTTATACACAGCTTTCTCATTGACAAATGTTCATGCAAAATGGTGAATACACTGCCTTCTGATATCTTCAACTCTTGCTATCTCATACAGCTTCAATTTACAATTGACCAAAACAAGTTTGTGGAGTTTTTGGTGTTTTCCAGAACAGCTGACAAATTTGGCAATCTGAGCATTCAGCATCATCTGTGTCTGTATGACTGCATTTAAAGTCAGCATACCACTTCTTACCTGTTGTTTCTGACAGAGCAGAGTCCGAATAACACTAATCAAGCCATTCATTTGCTTGAACAGTATTTTTCCCCCCATCAGAAAACAAAGATTTATCACCACACGAAATTCAGATTTTTCCATTGTTTTAAAAATTTGTAACCATAGCTTTACTTAGATAACAGTAATTGGGCTCAAATTTTGATATGTGCCATTTGAAGGTTAGTACTTTATAGAAATCATACGGATTTTTTATTAGTGGCGCCATCTATATGTCAGTCCCGGGACTTATTATTCAGTGCCTAATCATTAGTAATTTACTAAGCTTTTTGCTTAGATGCGGCACAAGGCCACAGGAAATGGGTAATCCAACAAGAGTCAGACTCATTCATGAAGGTTTGCTGGTTTAACTTACTTATGCTAACTATTACATCGCCCAAGTGCCTAATTTTTAGTAATAAACTTCAAGTGTTTTTCTCAAAAATTGTGTTAATATTTTAATAAGATTTTTTTTTAATATATTTTTCAAACTTATTTTTGGAGATATACAGTACTTTGAAATTTGAGTGAAAATTCTACACTTGCACCAGTTCAAGTTAACTGGGGAAAAAGAATTTTCTAGTAATTTTCATTTATTCATTTTTGTGATTTAAATGAATTAGTCCCTCACAAAGTCAAACTATTTTATGGGGGCAGGACAAGATAAAAAAAAAAAAAAAAAAAAAAACAGTTATTTTACATTTAATAAGAGTGGAGGTTCACTTTCACATTTTAATCTAATATAGAATGATTACCCATTTCTGGAATAGTGAACATTGAAAAGGACAAATGAAAAACGTTAGAATTATTTCAATTTTTTTTTTTTTTAAATTCCAGGTGGGGGAGCATTTTACATTGAATTAGAATGTGAAAGTAAACTCTCCTAAGATGTAAAATAATTTTTTAAAAAAAGAAATTTGATAAAAAAAAAAAAAAAAAAAAAAAAAAAAAAACTATTGATAAAAAAATTTCCAAGAAACGTTTTTTCTCAGTAGAATGGGTCCGTGTAGAATATCATAATGTGGTTAAAGTTGGTTGGTTGGGTTTTATATCATATCAACCGTGGTAAGTTATTTAATGCCAAATCCATTTTTATACATATAAACAGTTCTATTTCAAACAATTCAGTTTAGTATAAGTACATATTTTAAAATGTTAAAAACAGTTCTATTTCAAACGATTTAGTTTAAAGATAGTTTCTTTGTTTACACACAGTTAACAGTTCTATTTCAGACAATTCAGTTTAGCATAAGTATACAGTTTAGTTCTATTTGACCCATAGATAGGACCCTATCAGGCAATACTACTCCAGGCCAGAGTGAACCTGAGAGTGATGGCAATGAAGGGGTACTCCACAGTCCCCAAATCTCCAGCATTACTGGAACCTTACCATCATATTGTTTAGTGTCATATCCAGGACACTTGTTGGGGGGAGGTTAAAGTAAAATTAAAGAAGACTTGTCTGGATATATATCAATCTAAAGATGGTTTGGTTTGGTCAAATGGCATATCAACCATGACTGATTCTTTAATGCTAAATCCTGATTTCCCATATATATTAAATATATGATTTGTAGATACACACAATTAAATGATCAAACAGTTCTATTTCTAACAATTCAGTTTTGCATGTCATTTGTTTGCACTTAGTTTAAATGTCAAACAGTTATATTTGACCCATAGATAGGACCCTAAGAGATGCTACCACTCCAGGCCAGAGTGGACCTGGGAGTACTGACAAAGAAGTACTCAGCTTTCCCCAAAATTATAGCATTACTGGAGCCTCACCATCAGATAGTTTAATGTCATAACCAGGACACTCATTGAGGTGAAGGGGAGGGTCTTACCCCTCTGTAGAGATGTAGCTGGTATATTCTACAGCCCCAGCCAACCAGGCTATCGATCTAAAGAGCTTCTTCTGAAAGCAAGAGTAATTATAAAACCAATTAGTCCAAGTAAGCATCAAAAAACATTTGTGTCCTTCAAGATGAAAAGATTAAGACAAAGTATTATTAAAGATAGATATATATATATATATATATATTATATATATATATATATATATTCACACACGATTAAGTGATTGATTGATTTCAACATGTCAACCAGTCTAGAGTTGTTTTTGGTCTAGACATTAGGTTTAGTCTGGTTTGATTTTATGGCACATTAACCATTGGAGGTTATTAATACCTAAACAGTCCTACTTCAAGCAATTCAGTTTAACATAAGTACAGTTTAGTTCTATTTGACCTATAGTAACGACCCTATCAGGTGCTACCACTCCAGGCTAGAGTGGACCTGGGAGTGATGGCAGTAAAGGAGTACTCTGCATTCCCCAAAGCTCCTGCATAAGTGGAACCTCACCAACAGATAGTTTAGTGTCATATCTAGGACAATCATTAAGGGTGGTCTTACCCCTCTGCAGAGAAGCAGTCAGTCGGTGTATTCTACAGCCTAAGTAGATTGGGTGATGGACATTAGGGAATCACATTTATTGTATGTTAATATCTACATTTTTTGTGTAGTTGTTTCTTAAGATTTTTTTTTTTTTGTTGTTTATTTTTGCACACAGTCCTATGAAATACAAATAATTTTTAAGCAGATCTATTTCACACATAGATAGAACCCTAACAGGTATGACTGATCAGGATCAAAGTAAACCTGGGAGTAATGGTAAAGGAGAAGTACTCCACACTCCCCAGAACTAAACCCTAACAATCAGATGCAGTTTTGTGTCATACTCAGGACTCTTTTCGAGGGAGTTTGACCATTTTCTGCCGAAAAGGTGGATATATATTTATATAATAACATAGTTTGCTGTATTTTTATGTGAACAGTGCTCAATATCATTGATAGAGCATATGTATTTTTTAGGAATCTGCAGACAAAGTCAACGGTGCTTGGTAACAGTCAGTTTCTCACTTAAGTATTTATCAGATCAAGTCTTGGTCAGATAAACAGAGGTAAGAAACTGACTATTACAAAGAACCATTGATTTGGTTTAAAGAGACAAGGGAGAATGGATTCATTTTTTTTTTTTTCTTTCTTTTTGAAAATTTTTGTTTAGAAACAAAACAAACGCAAAAAAGATGCAGATATTATCTGGCAAATTCAGTGTTTCAAGTTTTTTTATGATACACCTCCTGCCATTTTCAAGAAGGGTACAATTTTTTTTAATATAGAATTTAAAAAAGATGAATTTCCAGTTTCTTAAACCTAAAAAAAAAAAAAAAAAAAAAGCATGAAATAGCTTTTTAAAATATTTGCTTTTATACTATCGAAATCAAATTACTATTGGCTGTTGGAAACAGACAAAAGTACATGAAATTTATTTGCCCCCTGCCCCGTCAGACCAAATAGAGCACAAGGTTGGTTCAGTCTGGGATTTGGTTTTAAGTATATTAAGTGATTAAATAGTTCTATTTGACTCAGAGATGGTAAATAGGTACTACCACCCAGGATCAGAGTGGACCTGGGAGTAATGGTAATGAAGGGGTACTCTATATTCCCCTAAGTTCCAAGACTGGTGCATCACCATAAGATGCAGTTTAGTGTGATACCCAGGACACTTGTTAGGGGTATCTTACTCCTCTGCAGAGATGAAGTCAGTGTATTCTACAGCCCAAGCTAACAAGGGCTCTTTCCCAAGAATATTAGTCAAAAAGTGAATGTAATAACATGATGGAAGTTCAAACTCACTCACTGCAATATCACAGTCAAGCACAGTAGCCATTACACCATGTGATCTCCAGAAATTATCGAACATGAACAATAAGATGCAGAGTGAAAAGTATTTGATATTTTAGAAGTACGATGCAATTGAAAAATTACTTAGATTTCGCCATCGATTTTTTTATGGCACAGATAAACTAGTTAAAAAATAAAGAAAACATGCAGAAAAAAACAATTCAGATTAAAAGAAAGAAAAAATATGGTAAATTGAAGAATTTCCAAGACAATTGAAAGAGATGCTGACAGAGAAACCAAAAAATATTTAAAAAAAAAAAAAAAAAAAAAAAAAAAAAAATGGTCAGACTTCAGATGACCGGACTTGACCAGTGCTCTTGACTCCTTGATATTTCTAAAATCAAAAGTTTTCCAGATAATCTCCTGGCCAATAAACTATCTCCTACTTCAATCATTTGTAGGGATATATACCTTATACAAATCTACATTAGCCCCCCACGTAACCCAGCCAAAATTAATCATCTCCCAGTTTGCTTCCCAGAGGCAATAATCGAATGAGTTGTACGTGTTTGCCATATAGGATCTTAATATTACATGGTTGGCAAACAGCAACACGGATTCACTTAATGCTATTGCTTATCCATCGCTAATTGGCCCTCACTCTTGGTTAGTCTTTTAAATGGCAC
>CAUZXS010003955.1:0-121889 GCA_963585895.1 Sepioteuthis lessoniana | reverse complement strand
CTCCTTACGTCGAAGAACCTTTAAACTCAAAGGTAAAAAAAAAAGTTTCGTACCTGAACTAAGAAGTAAGTGTTTTTCGTGTTTTGAGATTCCTATGTTCTATATATATATGTTACGAACATTATATGGACGTTTCACACATATCCGTATCATGGGTATGGTACATTTGCAATATGGTGTCTCGATAAAGTTACTGAAGCATTTCGAGTGTTTGTGAAAGAGTTTACCCCGACTGGTCCCAAAGTATCAGGTTTATTTATTTTCCCAGTGTTCATAGATGGACGACCAGAAAAAAAAGGAAGTTTAAATAAAAGCATGTGCAGAAAAAATGCAATGATTGCCGAAAGTTAAAATTACAGCATTATACTTTCACGATATCATGTTAAATACAAACTGTTTATTCCTCTTTCGCCCGTAGCCCACACTGCACACCCACACTCATTAGTTTTCGCACAGTCCTCGAATATATATATATATATATATACATATATACAAGGGTCATTCAATAAATAAAGTGAGTTTTTCCTAATGAATTGGGAATAATAATTAATCTTTACAGTTGCATCTATTTCAAGGAATTCAATTTTGATAGGCCCTTTCGTGCCTGAGAAGGCTGTCAGCATAACCTACTTTATTGACTGTTTAGTCCATTTGTAAACATTCTTTTGACTAAAACATAAATCTCCGTACACAATACACATTCTTCAGTAAATTTCACATAGTCTACACTTCAAGGCTATCACAGAATTCATTACACACGTTTGTTCAATCCTGAAGCATTCTCTTTGATTTGCCGCCATTTTGAATAGCCTAAAAATGCATTTGTGAGGTTCTCCTTAATTTTTGTGATGAACCAATGTTAAACTATGCAGAGTTTACATTCAAGGAAAAATTCTTGAAATAACTATTTTGCTAAATTACTCTCGTAGATGGAAAGATAAATTCTTATTTATTGAACGACCTTCGTGGATTGATAAGAAAGATAGATACATCCTTTTTATTCATTGAATGAGCATCGTAAATACACATATAAGACCCCCCTCTAATGAGTGTTCTTTTTTATGACACTAAACAATCTGATGGTGAGGTTACAGTGATGCTGGGGCTTTGGGGAATCTGGAGTACCTCTTCATTGGCATTGCTCCCAGGTCCACTCTGGCCCAGGGTGGTAGCACCTGATAGGGTCCTATCTATGAGTTAAATAGAGCTAACGGTATACTTATGCAAAACTGAATTGTTTAACTAAACTGAATAGCTTAAAATAGAAATGTTTTTGACAATTAAATCGTAATTACATTTAAATTGCGTGCTTATGCTAAACTGAATTATTTGCAATTGAACTGTTTTTTAACTATGAAAATGTACTTTCACAAAACTGAATTGCTTAATGTAGAACAGTTTTGACATCTTACTGTGTATAAACAAAATCTGTACTTATACTAAACTGAATTAGAACTGCTTGACTAAACTGAAAAACTAGAAATAGGAATGTTTTTCACAATTAAACTATTCTTACATTTAAACTCCGTACTTATGCTAAGCTGAATTGTTTGAAATAGATCTATTTTCACAAAAAAGGGATTTGCTATTAAATAACCTACCAAGGTTGATATGCCATAAAACCCAATCAACCAACCAACTAACAAACCAACAGATGAAGTAAGCGCTATTATAGTCATTTTCGGACAAACAACCTTGGTAAACGTTTGAACTTACTCACCACTTCAGTGATGGGTTAACTATCACTGCTGTTCTTCAACAAGGATAGATTTGGCATTTAGTAACCCATGAAGGTTGACATACCATTAAAGAAACCAAACCAAACCCGATAAATTCCCCTTATGTATTGAATACTGAATAGCTAGATAGATCATCATCATCATCACCCATTTGTGCTGACAGCACGGAATCCTTTGACTTTCTTTAGCTATCCGTCCCTATCTTCCATCGCTCTTGGCAGGTCATCAAGACTACATCCACTGTCCGCAAAAAGCTCGTCTAAGTCCTTGCTGGCCGGCTAACAGTAGCAGGTCCATGTGTAGGAGTTCATAAGACAACGTTGCTAATTCCTTACTTCTTCAGCAATGGTGAGCCTATCTTGTTCATCTTACGAGGATAATTTGAGTGATGGGAGGTATATGGCCATATAACCGCAGCTTTGTTTTCAGGATTTGTACAAAATTACACGTAGTATCCTTGTATAGTTCCCATCTAGCTTTCTCCCCATGCGTTTCATTAGAATTCAGATGGTGCATCCATATAGTAGTGCTGACTCAGTTACAGCTTGGAAGATATCCTATTTTATTCTTTCACAGAGATCATATTTCTATATTACTGATTATGTGCTAATAGTAATCAATGTCTTCACTATACGTATGTTAACATCACTTTCAGTAGATGAGATATTGCTGCCGAGATGTGCCACTTAACGTGGAGAGAGTATCTTTTTGTTGGAAACCCATGGTCTGTTTTTTTTTTCGTTCATGTTGAAACCAATGTCTCCTGTTGCTTGTTTCAGGCTATGAATCAGGGATTCAGAATAGGCAAGTGGATTTACGAGAAGCGCTGGATCGTCTGTGTAGTTTGCGTTTGTCATTTTTTTCTAGAATATTGTCTGCCTCTCTTTTTTGTTTTAATGTGAAACAATTTTCTTTTATTAGACCTGTTGATTGTAGTATTACCTATCTTGGTAGATTATAAATATATTTGGTTCTAATGTATCTTCTCGCAAGACTCCGGTCGTAACGTTACATCTCTACTTAGATGTGAGTCATTTTATGGCACCCTCAAAGGGGTTATAATGATACCCCTTAACTATTAGCCTGACCCCGTGGTAACCTGACCATGATACAAAGAAGTCAAACACAAACCGCACCGTTTGATCGTCATAAACGAATATTTATTTGTAGCTCGGACCGTTTATAGCAGTCAGCTGAAATAGAGATTAAGAAGAAGGAGTATGTAAGCCAGAAGATAAAGAACAGAAGATTGAGAGAGTGAGAAAGAGAGACAAGAGACAGACAGAGAGACAGAGAGACAACTATTGTTATTCTTCTGCTCGCCAGCCGTCTGCGCACGTGTGATTCGTTCCGTGACCGCTTCCCTCGTCGTCTCCCTCTGGGTCACCACACACAAATCTTCACCACTTATCTCTCAATTGATTCCCTACCATGTGTCTACCCCGAATCTCTTTGAATCAGCTCTTATATAAAGTTCCCTAAATTATTAATTATGTAATTCTGAAGTGACACGTCATAGCTAAGTCCAAAATATCAGCTGATACTACATGATTTTTTTATCTTTATATATCAGTTGATTCTAAATAACTATCTTCGATTCGCGAACAAACACTTATTATTACATTCTTGACATCCCCAAGTATTAAACAATAAACAAATGCCCACTCCAACTTGACTTCGTTCACATATAAAATTCCGCAACTCGACTTTAAATCCTAAGTTTAACTAAAAAAAGAATTAACTACTTAAATATTTGAAATCCCTAATTATTTTACACAGGGGTAATGTTGAAGAAATCGATGTCTTTTATAAAGCATCACTATAGTGGTAGCAGTTTCTTTGGGTAAACCATTTGAGAATTGTACTTGCTCCATCTTTTCTCTGTGTATGGAATCAAATTCTTTGGAGAAATCTACAAACATTAGTGTTGAGATGTTTTTTGGTCATATAAGCTAATTCGACGGATAATCCGAATCTGGGATTTTGATAGATTCCTGCGAAAGCTGTTTTTATCCTTCCGAAGTATTTTTTCGATTGTTAAGTAGGGTATTATAAACCTTAGCAGCTATAGCAGTGAGAGTTATGTCTCTGTTGTTTTTATTGATTCCAAGGTTGCCTCTCTTGTAACTGGGAAGGATGCGGTCTTTCGTCTATTTTTCTACGTTATTTTCTTCATACACAGCGTTGTATAATCAAAGTAATTGAATGATCCTCGTATTATAATCTAAATTCAAACGTTCAACTTGGCGCAGAGAGATTATGTTGTAGTGAATATGAATGATTGTAATCTGATGAGAGTCAATAAAAGAATCCCTCTTCCTCGTAGGCGACGGGCTTAATTTACGATCGGAATCATTTATTAAGTCGATTATTGTTTTCCATAGAAGCAGAGCAACAAATCAAAATTAACCAGGCGCCATATTTTATGGCGATATACCATTTAAAAAAAATAATATGAAATTCCCTTTCGTACAATAAACAGACAATCAAGAAACCTCAAGCACTGAGTGCCGGAAGCAAAAATACTTATAATTTATCATTTACATTAAAACACGCCAAGTTTTAGCGACACCCCGACAAAAACAACACATTTTCGATATCTATTCAAGGTTTTATTTACGACAATTAAGATAGAAACTTTTCTTTTGTAACCGGCGCAAATATTTTATGCCTGAAGGGGAAAGTTGGCAACTAAGCTTTCTCATCTATTTCTACATTGTCTTTTCCTTCTTCTAATACTTCCTCCTCCCTTCTCTATCTATCTAGATTTATATTCCTCTTTCTATCACTCTCCAAATTCTATTTTTGTTTTATTTTGCGTCATCATTTCTTCTTCTTCTTCTTCTTCTTCTTCTTCTTCTTCTTCTTCTTCTTCTTCTTCTTCTTCAAAAAGGGGTGTCTCGGGAATTACATCTGCTATTGGGGCTACAGATCTGGAGATCTGAGAAGTGTATTTATTGCTATGTCCCCTCTGAGCTGGAGTAGTAGTAGCTGTTAGGGTCCCATCTATGAGTCAAATAGTTTTTAAAATTTTTTCGCATTTGATAAGATCGTGTGCAACCGATCCCAAAGTTTTAAGAAATAATTACACAAAAAATGTATCTATAAATAAACAATGATCACGATTCCCAAACTTTTCGGCTTAAGATAAACTTAGACGAGATGACATGCCGTTAAAACCAATCAATCAATCTTCTCATCTTTACAGAACTTTGATGCTAAGTTTATTTTGATTGGTACATATATTCATATCCGTGAGTCTTTCAAAAACTTCTAAACCTCGCCCAGAAAGTAGAGCATAGCTGAACATTTTTATCATGGCAAAACACTACCACTTCTTATAAAACTAGAAAAGAATCTGAATTAGCTTTCTCGTTTTTTAAAAAGTGGTAGTGTGCTGCAACAAAAAAAAATCAATTATACTCTTATTTCTGGTTGGGGGCTTACATATCCTAATAAATTCAAGGGGGTGTCCTCGTGGTGTAATGGTTAAAGCGGTGGACTGCGGAATCGTAGTACGCGAGTTCGTACTCCAGTCGCGCTATTACATTCACTTTCGGGCAAATACCCTTGGGAAAGGCATGAACCCCCTTGTCCTTCCAGCTATGGGTTAAATAGCACCACTACTGTTCTTCTAGGAGAATGGCTTTGGCAGTAAATAACCTAAAAAGAGTTGATATGCCATTAAACAAAGAAACCAAACCAAACCTTATAAATTCTATAAAGCTATACCATTTGTTTAAGATTTTATAATGATAGATCCAAGAGATTTTTTTCAGTTTTGTGATATCATTTTAAACTGGCCCTCGACGCTTTTAGAGCTGCCCGCAAAGTTCAGCAAGTCGAAGGAAATAAATCAAATATCCTACCCACAACCTGACCACACCTTTTAACCTCTTACCTACACATATTGAGTATACACCCATTGACAGAAATAGAAGACCATCCTCAAAAATGAAGAAAAAGATATTGTTTATAATTTTTGGATTATGAAAATCAGATACATGAAAGATAAGGCATGAAGACAATTAAATTTAAAATATGAAGAAACTTCAATTCATTCTTATATGTATATTAGCATTAATGCCAATTTTAAAATTTTGTTTTGACATAAATATGAGACCAATGAGCAGAACTATAGAATATAAAGGCAAATTTTCTATTTAATATTTTGAAGATCCACCATTAACTTTGATAACCTCAAAAGTTCGGCAAGGCATATTATAAACTAGTTTCTGAAGTTGACCCGAAGATATTTTTCCCATGCGTCAAAGATTGTGTTTTTGAGTTCAGAAATTACTGAGTACCGTCGACCTTCTTCATAAATTTTTGCAACAATCAATCCTTACAAATTTTCTATAGGTTTGAGGTCTGGAGAGTACACTGGGGGAGCAAGAAGTTTAACTTTTTGTTCAAGCAAGTACTTCTTTGTTATTGATGCATTGTGGATAACAGCATTATCTTGTTCAAAAATCCATTCATCTCCATATTGACGACGCTCTTTTTGTGCGAGAGATAAATCATTTAGTATTTTCCTATAATCCGCTGCTTTTTGTCGACCACTGAAAATTGTTTTTTAAAGTTTTCCTGAGGTTGAGAAATTGAGTAATTCTCTTCTGGAGTTTTTTTTACATGCCAGTACTTCAGAAAGGCATCTGGACCGTCTAAACTGAATTTCTTTTCATCTGAAAAAACAACTTTTCGCCATTCTTTAGCACTTATAGTTTGTTATTGACGCGCATATTCCAGTCGTTTCTCTTTGTGCTTCTTAGTTAACCTTGGACGATAAATTCTTTTCTTTTGCTTAATTTTTTCGTTGTCCTAGAACTGCAAAGAGCATCGACTAGAGATTTGAATATCTTTGATGTTGACGAAGTTTTCCTTTCTTCTCTTGAATTGTGGTGATTTTTCTGGCCTGCCAGTCGGTTTTCTTGTTCCATACTAATTTGGACTTTTAAAGTAATTGCAGATAACGATTTTACTGCGTCGTCAGGCCTTCGAAATTTCTTTCTGAGATTTTCTGACTCTTTTCAGAGCTGTAATCTCACCTTTCTGAAATTCAGATCATTTGGTTCCTTTAACCATTTATGTTTTTAGTATTTTAAGTATTACAGTTTTAATAGCTTTTATATTACGTAGACTATGTATAATAAATTTTTCAATTAAATTAAGTCTTTTTTTCTTTAGTTTTTATTGGTGGTCTTATATTTATGTCAATAATAAAAGTTTAAATAAAGGCTAATATACATATAAAAAATTTAAAATTTCTTCATATTTTAAATTCAAACGTCTCTATGCTTTATCTTTCATATACCTGATTTTCATAATTTAAAAAAATGTAAACAATATATTTTTCTTCGTTTTTGAAGGTGGCCTTATACTTTTTTCCAGGCGTGTATTTGTTTTCCCACAGATTGCAAAAAAGAGAACTTTACCGTATTTGCCATGCTATGGATGCAGAATAAGTCTTTTGACCTATATATCTGGTCTTGGTAGTGCATTTGATATTCGCGAATACGATAGTTAATGGGTTCAGTATGTTAACTTGTTCTTTAAAATGAAGCAAAAACGTGGACGACAATGATATCAACTATGATGCTCTAAAACGTAAAATAGAGACGTATCCAAAACATTCTACATGAAGAGATTTACATAAGATTCAGAAGCCATGCAAAAACATTTGAGAGTTTCTCGAAGTTTTTTCTGTTGTAAAGCCATCAACAGCAACTACAAGATAAACAAAAACAAAAAGACGAAATACTTATGATAGACACTAATATATTCGCTTCTCTAACACTCACGTGTCATTATAATTTGCTTTAATTTTTTTTATCTTTGTTTTCTTTATTAGTATTTCTCATTCTATATTTCTTCTCCAGGAAAAAGTCACAGTAGTTAACGTGCCGGACTGTGGCATCGGAGTAAACTCCAATCACGATATTACATTTACTTTTAGACTAATACCCTTGAAAAATTATGAACCCCATTATCCTCCTCCAGAGCTATGTGTTAAATAGCAATGCTAATATCCTTCGACAAGCACAATTTGGCATGGAATAGCCCACGATGGTTGGTTTGCCATAAGGACAAAGAAACAAAAAGCCTATTATTCATCTTTCTCAGTTTGCTGGGGCTGTAGAATACACCGACTGCTTCTCTGCAGAAGTTTAAGACCCCCCTCCAACGAGTGTCCTAGATATGACACTAAACAGTCTGATGGTGAGGTTCCAGCAGTGCTGGAGCTTTGAGGAATGCGGAGTACCCCTTTATTGGCATCGCTCCCAGGTCCACTATGGCCCGGAGTGGTAGCACCTGATATGGCCCTATCTATGGGTTAAATAGAACTAACAGCATACTTATGCTAAACTGGATTGTTTGACTAAACTGAATAGCTTGAAATAGAAATGTTTTTGACACTTAAACTGTTCTTACATTAAAACTGCGTGCTTATGCTTAACTGAATTATTTGAAATAGAACTGTTTTTCGACATTAAAACTGTATTTACACTCTACTGAATTGTTACATATAGCTGCTTGAATAGTTTGAAATAGAAATGTTTTTGACAATTAAACTGTGTACTCATGCTAAACTGAATTGTTTTAAATAGAACAGATTATTTACAGAAAAACTGATTTGGCGTTAAATAACCTACAAAGGTTGATATGCCATAAAACCCAACAAACCAAACCAAACCAAACCTATTATTCATCATTCATTATTTTTCATATTTTTTGCGTTATCCTTTTCATTCTTTGTTTTCCATTTATTTTGTACTTGTCTTCGATTTCTTTCTCCATCCTCATCCCTTCCTTATTGAACCTAATGAGTCCTCTTTCTTTTTTCTTTTATCTTCATTATATGTCTTCATTGTTTTAATCGGTTAAATGTTTATTTTCTTCGTTTTTAATTTTCCTTCTTTTATCGTTTACAAAATTTCGTTTTCCTTCTTCATCTCTTCTGTTTTTATCCACCTTTTTTTCTTCTTGGTCAATTTTCGTTCACTTTAAGTTCTTTCTTTCCATTAATTTTCTATTCGCCTCCGACTTTCCTTCATCTTCATCTTTTCTTATTATTATTCTTTATCAAGTATTTTTTTTCCTTCGTTTGTTTTATTACAGATAAATCCTGTGGATTATTCGTCTTACAATCAGTGACCTTAAGGAGAAATGATATTTTCTGAATTCGTCTTTATCCAAACATTAAACCAATTTTCTCTCCGGCAAAACCATCTCTTTTCGCAATGTTTTTTCACCCAGCGTGTTGTGACTAACCGAACTATTGATCTTTGAACCAAACTGATTGGCAAAGTTCTTGTTATTTGATAACTTACGAGACAGCCGGTTGTTGTTGGCCGCCAGTGATCATTTGTTGTGAGAAATGTTTTACGGTCTGGTATAGCAATACGTAAGAATATTTTTGCGGTACTCAGTAAACTCTTCTGACCAACCAACTTGCAAGTGTATTGTGGTTGATATGTGCTGAATGCTCCAAAATTTGGTTCTGTGCCAGACTTATCTAAGTAAAGTTGGCGACCGTCGACGAGGGTGACTCGAAGGTTCCCTTTTCGATAGATACTACACCAAAGTGTAGGAGAAGGCGCTATTCTTTTCCCTGGATTGCTCCACTTTACCCTTGATCCTTACCTTATAATTCTGAGTGTTAAGCAAGGAGGTATCAAGTACCATTTTTTGAGTCTTTGGTATGACTCGACCTGTGATTGAACCCAGGTCTGTCGGGCCATTGACGAACACTCTAACCATTATGCTAATGTCCAGTGAGACTTATCAAAGCTATAAAAAATATTTAGGAGCAGAAACCGTAGTTTTGCTTGCTCGGGGCTTTTGAAAGTGGACTCTATAGATCTCAAGCAGTGAATAAAATTATAGCATAGGGACCATTTGGGATGTATTTACTAGTTTGCCTTTAATTATACCTTTATAACATTGCCTGATATTGAAAATTGTAATAAAATATCTCAAGCTTTATGCAACTACCAATCTCATTTTACGAACATTTCGAGGTTCAAATATGGTGGTTTAGCTATGTTTATTATGTACTAAGCAAAAAGCGAAGTACTTCGAATATTGCATGTGATTATCTGCCGCTCAAACTCACAGACCACGAAACATGATATTATTAGTGCCTACTAGAACCATCGCTTCTATTCAAAAATAAATTAAGAATAAAATTTTCGTTTGCGTTTATGGTTTACTGGTTTTTTTCTCATGTAAATAGTAGAAAATACTGGAAAATTATTGACTTTTTTGGAATTTAATAATTAATTAACTTATAATTGACTGAATGGGAATTAAATTAGGTTACAAGGAGTACATCAAGTAAAAAGTTCGAGAAGCAAAGAGTAAGCTAATTTCGCAGACATATTGGTAAGACGTCCAAAACTTTCTAGTTGCTTCAGGATTTTAACCATGTGCCAGACGAAATTGAGCTTGATAAATTAATAAATTCTTGGCCTAAAACTAAGTGTTGACGTTTTCACATGATTAACTTGTAGACATATTTATACAAGAGAGCTGATCATAATGATTTTTAAAAAGTGTCTTTCTTTAACTTTTGTTTTTGGCTCCGACAAAATTTTTTGTTTTGCTTGAGGATTGTGGGAAATATTAATTTGATTTGACGTCTTTTTATGATACATTCTTTTCTACTTTCTTTGTTTTCTTAGAGGAAATCGATCATATTCCAAAATCTCAATAATCAAATCGAATCCCTAGATTACAAACAATAAAGATGCAAAACACCCTAGACATCTCAAAGCCAGAGATTTTTTCCCTTACAAAATCTATTGAAAAGAATGATTTTATAAACACAAAGCGAATATGGGCCAACGTCCGAAGAGACAAAATTATATATATATATATATATATATATATATATATATATATATATATATATATATATGTATATATATATATATATGTATATATATATATATATATATATATATATATATATATATATATATATATATATATATATAAGCTTTTCGTATTTAATTTTTTTCATACTGTTGTGTCAAATCAAAGAGTCGGTAACCTCAGGACAATATGCAGGGATCAAAAGCTAAAGATTTTTAGACCTGATCAGCAAATGGGAATAACCATGTCAAAAGTCACTGTCAGAAATATCTTGTCAAATATATTTTTTTGTTTGAAATGATGTCTGCTTTATGATGAGGATCAGGCTGTGTAAGGGGGAGTTTTACTTGATTTTGAATAAAGGAAGATGAGAAAAAAAAACTTTGAAAATAAGATGAAAAAGAAATAAGAAAGAGACAATTGATGATGTGGATTATAAGAACGGAATCGATGGGGTTAATAATAATAATAATAATAATAATAATAATAATAATAATAATAATAACCAAACAGGAATATCCTTTAATCCGAGAATCTTTTAATCTAACCGCAACTTTGATCCAAACATTTAAGTCTCATTCACTATCTATGTTTCTTTTCATCTATTCTTCCGCGATAAATGCTGTAATGCAATCTTTTTAAAAAATTCAAATTCGACCAAGATTTTCCGAAAAAAATATTCTTATTCATATCTATAATTCTTGTTTCTTTCAACCCATTCTGCAAGTACAAATTTTTTAATCCGATCAACATTCAATCCTAATTCCCACTTCATATTTTCTAGATTTTTCTAGATTTGTCTGTTAATGTTTTTGTAAATCGTAAGAGTGCAATAAATGGAGCCGTTGTACTATGTTACTGCATTCTCTTGCTTGTAAATCATTGCATGATGGTTGTTTGTTTTATGTCATTGCTTGTCAACCCTTGGTGGGTTATTTTATACCGACGTCGATCTTTGGTAAGTATTTCTCAATGAATGCCACTGAATGTCTTGATATCGATTTAATGTGTTAGAAAAATAAACAAACGAAAATAAACAACAACAACAACACACACACACACACACACACACACACACACACACACACACACACACACACACACACACACACACACACAGACTGCCCCCCTTAAAAAAAAAAGCAAAGTAAACTGATTCTGCCACATAGGTAAGATTACGATCAGACTTCTGATCGGTTCGGACCCATGTAGAATAGTTGATGATACTAATTTTCGAAGCAGACAATGTAACTAATGTTTTGAATCATTTGATTGCAAGTTATAGCTTCAAATATGCATTTATTAATCTCATCCGCTATGGACAGCATGCGTCACAAGGCCAATTTTTAGGTGAGCTCATTTGGTTTGATTTCAGTGTTTTTCCTCCACTAGACATTTTGCCATACCAAAGCCAAAGAACCCAGTCTTCCCATTAATTAATCTACAACTTGGGGAAAAAGAAATGGAGTCATACCTTTTACTATAGCTTCAAGTAACTGTCATCTAATCATGCTGAATTATATATAACTGAATTATATGGTAACTATTATTTAGTCATGCTGAATCATCATATTTACCAACCCCTCCGCTCGGGTAGGATATGACACAAGGTCAATTTTTTAAGCGGAGTTTAATAGGTTTGAATTCAGAGTTTTCCTTCTCCTAGACTAGTTGCCCCACCAAGGCTGAAGAACCTAGTCCGTTCTACTATTTACCCATACCTGGAGGGAGAATAATTGGATTCATACTTTTCCCAAAGGTATTAGTGTTATGTGAAATGCAATCAGTCTCATCCAGGATTTGAACTCGTGTCGCCGTGTCCATTTCCTGCGAGGATAACCATTTCGCCACGGGCACCTCATGGTGAATTATATGTAACTGAATTATGTAGTAACTATTATATAATCAAGCTCAATTATATATAGCTGAAATATATATTAACTATTATCTAATCATGCTGAATTATTTGTAACTGAATTATATGGTAACTATTATCTTATCATGCTCAATTATATGTAACTGAGTTATATAGTAACTATTATCGAGTCATACTGAATTAAATGTAACTGAACTATATAGTAACTATTATCTAATAATGCTCAATTATATATAACTGAAATATATAACAACTATTTTATAATCATGCTCAATTATATGTAACTGAATTATATAGTAACTATTATCTAGTCATAATGAATTATAAGTAACTGAATTATACAGTAACTATTATCTAGTCATAAGGAATTATATGTAACTGAATTATATAGTAACTATTATCTAGTTACGCTGAATTATATGTTTTCAATTAACTGTTTGTTGTTTATGTCACTTTGTTTTCCCGGTTACATGATTTCCAGATATCTATCTCTGATATAAATAAATTTCACATACTTATATAGTTTCAAGCGTTTGTAGTTTAATCGTTATCGTCAAAAGAAATGGACCCAACGAATCGAATCCAAATCCTGGACAAGTCTTCGTGCCTTTTACAAAGCGCTAATACCTTTGGATAAGGAATGCATCCGACATTTATCCTTCCAGCTAGATGTAAATAGTAGGGCAGTCAGGTTTCTAAATATGATATGGCAACCTGTATCACGATAGAATCATCCTGTTTCAAAAAATTAAAAACTAATAGCAATAGGTGGCTCTTTTAATCAGATACGAAAAGTCCTTTATTTCAGACAGACTTTAATCTTAGCAGTCAGATGCAAACACGAAAGAGCGACGAAGATCTTCTGAGAATCTGTGAATGAATCTTGGTTGCCGCTACTTAGAGGACCCCCTCCTCGACCAAAAGTCTTGTCTCTCAGAATTCCTGACGACGGTCTTTTGAATTTAAAATAATCTTTCTTCATCTTAATTATTGCATCATCTGATCATGAAGCATCACATGTGTCTTAAACTTTCATATTTTTGTATAATTTCCATCAAACTTATAACACGATATGAATTCATTTCATTTCCAGAGCCCACAACGTTATTTTGATTTTAGCTGAAATCTTGGACGACGCCAGTTGATGGGGCACACTTTGGTCGGCCGTGACGTCAGCGGCACGGATCAGGTCGGATGTTTCTCGTAACTGCACATACCTCGAACCTCGAGAGGCCATCCCCACAGGCTTTAACTCTACACGGAGGGGTTAGGTTTATCGCCTGGCGCCTGAGGCACCCCCATTTTTAGGGGAATGCCGACGGAGCCTAAGGCATTTTGGGGGAATGCCAGGCACGTCTGGGCTACGGCCCTGAACACGGACCCATGGATAAAAAGGATTTGTACCACACTTGTCCAGATGGTGGGACGGCCTACAAATACCGCTGATATCTTGGACGACATACGCACACGCGCATGATCTTTCCAGTTTGACTTACATTTCCACTCAAAGTTTTCTCACCACTCTACAATCTCATTAAACTAAATTATAGAATAATTTATATAATCAATTATCAATAAGATGATTAATATAGTCAATTATCAATAATATAATTAATATAATGTTGCGGACCAATAAAGGCTCCGGAAGAAAGGCACAAACTCGGGTTTATATGGAACAAAGTATATTAACGAAAGTATAACACAACATAGATAAAAAAAAGGTGTTGAACTTCTGTCAGACTGTCAAAGTGTTGGGCTGGTTAGAACTTCCCGACCGAGATGACTATTCTCCCGGTATTAATAGCAACAGGAAGAGTTCATTACAGTCCACAGGTTGAGTATCATAACATATATTTAATTACCACCCAAATTATTTCACAAACCGGGAAGAAAGAAAACTCTGAATTCAAACGAGTTCAACTCCACTTAAAAACTGACTTTGTGTCAAATCAAGTGGAGGGTTTAGGTATATATATGTGTGTGTGAATGTACATGCTTTTCTTGAGATTGAACCAGCGACCACGGATTGCAAAGCCGAAAATCTACTACTGAGCCATCAGGCCACACTGCACACAAATGACGCCAAATTAACTAGTTATGCTAACTGCGTTACCAATTAACCTGAATGTGTCTTGCAAATTACATCCGTACTCTTTACAGAGGACACGGTCACCTGACAAGTGTTTCCGTATATTGTGCGCGCACACACACACACACACACACACACACACATACACTCAGATATAGACAGACAGGCACATACGCAGAAAGATAGACACACTCGCGCACGCACGCACGCTCGCACTGAGACACTTACTCACACTCACACACACATACACACTGAGAAAGAGAGACTGACAGATCCCCACTCACACCCAGACAGACAGACAGACAGACACACACACACACACACACACACACACACACACACACACACACACACACACACACACACACACACACGGGCACCTGTCCAGTGTTTCTGTATGTCGTGCGTAAATGTTCGCCAGATTTTCTGGTCATAGTAATTCAATTCACAATATAATTCCTCTACTTAAAAAAAATGAACATCTAAAACTTGGTTAATTTGAAACAATATACAAAAGACTGGACCATATTATCGTAACAGGATCGATAATAGAAACACACAAATATACAATCACACACACACACACACACACACACACACACACACGCACACACACACATTGAAGGACACGTGCACACACTCACACGTGCACATAGACAGACACACACACACATGCGCGTGCGCACACACACACACACACACACTCAGAGAAATACCGGCAGATAGACAGACAGGCACATACGCAGAAAGATAGACACACTCACGCACGCACGCACGCACGCACACACACACACACACACACACACACACACACACTGAGATACTTACTTACACTCATATACATAACTCATTGAGAAAGAGAGACAGACAGACCCCCATTCACACTCAGAAAGACACACACGCACACACACACTCACACACACAGAAAGACAGACACATACACACACATGGACACGCACACACGAATTAAAAAAAAAAGGCTAAAAGCATTTTAAAACATTATTGCTATTTTCAAAAGTAATTTTGAAAATAGCAACAATGTTTTAAAATGCCTTTAGTCTTTTTTTTTCTAGATATTCCATATTTCTTGATAACATTCTATTTCCGTTGATAGTGTTCTGTTTTTTTAAATCATTCGATGTTATCAGGATCTCAGTTTTATCCAACTCTGCGTTTACGTAATTTTGTAATGTTATAAAAAAAAAATTCTTTTAAAAACTCTTGAAAAAAACACATTTTGCACATGCAAGCAACCTCTGATGATTGCTCATGAAAGGTCAGAAAGCACTTGGGACAATTTTGAAAAATTCATCCACCAATTCCTACCTGAAACCAAGACACTTATCAGGAAGCTTGAAAGGATCTTAATAAAATTATATAGACAAAATATGTCTTTATTATTTAGTCAAACATGCTTAAATGAAAGACTGCGGCCTAACCACACACACACCCACGCACACACACATATATATATATATATATATATACATATCGTCGAAACTTTGTGACGATGATGAAAGTACAATCTTTATCTATCTATCTATCTATCTGTATGTATGTATGTATGTATGTACTCTATTCTTCGCTTAATCTATTTCTTACACTGGAGGAGTTTGTCGTAGCGTACTGGCATACATGTTGGACTGATATCTGGAAATAAGCGCGTTCGAACTTCAGTTGCCCTATTGCGTTCACTTTTGAACAAATACCTTTGGGAAAATTATGGCTTCCCTTATCCTTCCAGCTATTGGTTAAAAAGTATAACCGCTATTCTTCTATAAGGATGGCTATCGCATTAAATTATCCGCAAAGGCTGATATACCATTAAACAAAGAAACGAAACTAAACCTTGTACTCACCGAAATTCGAAAGGTGAATGAATGAAAAATAGAATATTTGTGTTTTGTCAATTTTCAAAGTTTGTTTGCATTGAAAATTAGGATCTTCATTTATTTTACATGAGTTCGAACCCCGATCAGAAGTCTGACAGTAATCTTACTTGAGGCAGAACCAGTTTTCTTTGCTTCTTTTTTGTCTTTTTTTTTTTTGTTTTTTGTGTTCACATGCGTTCGCGTGTGTGTTCATGTTTGTTTTTGTTTGTTTGATTTTGCTAACACACATTAAATTGACATCAAGACTCAGTAGTGCGGCACTCAGTGAGAAAAGAACTCTTTACTCTGAAGAATCATTTGTCAGTTTGCTGATGTACCAGGTGTTTCATATTACTGTTTTCTGTTTTAAAAGAATGATGGGCTACTTCATTTCCAGGAATAACAAAAAACCTATAACTATTTTTTCTGAAAGCCTGTGTAGCCTTTCACAATGTCAAATATCTTTTCTATCACAAGGTGGAAATTCTCTGACAGTATATTTTTGCCGTTTGCAGTTTGCAGTTCAGCACACGGTCGTCATATCCGAAACGTTGCGAATTTGCGGGCATCCGACATAGCGAGCTAAGATGTTTTTATCACCAGATCAACAAACTGATTGTTTAATGTATTTGCTGCCCGACTTGTTGGTGTAGGAAGGGTGACTCAAAGAAAATGTTATTTTACAATATAATCGTGAATAGGTAAAGCCTTTCGTACCCAAATTCACACTTTGAGGTTTCTAATTGATCAAACTACTATTTACCCATTCACTGATAGGAGAACAGAGGGTATCATGTCTTGGTATAGTGGGTAGAGTGTTTGCCAATAGTCCGGAGGACCCAGATTCAGTCCCAGGTCGAGTCATATAAAAGGCTTAAAAATAGTACTTGATGCCTACTTGCTTAACACTCAGCATTATAAGGTACGGATCAGGGGTAAGTGGAGCAATCCTGGGAAAAGATTTACGCCCTCCTTGTTTTCATGGTTATATGGTTTCCAGGTATTCCTATCAACTATAAATTATTTTCTTACACTTATATAGTTTGAATCGTTTGTAGTATAATAGTTACCGTCTTAGAAAGTGCACTCCGGAACACGAGTTCAAAATCCTTGACGAGACTGCAAGTATTTTCCTTAGTGCTAACACCTTTGGGGAAACGTAGGAATTATCCCTTCTGTCTGGGTCATATAGTAGGGCAGACTGGACTCTTTAACTTTAGCTTGGCAACCAATCGGGGAGAAGGAAAACTCTGAATTCAAACCGGCAGAACTCCGCTCAAAAGTTAACTTTGTATTGCATCTGGCCCGTGTGGAGGCTTTGGGTAAATACGTATATAATTTCTAACATTCGTATCTAATACCAGTAATTTTCAAACTGGTTTATTTGATCCATAGACGGAAATGTAACTCGTACTACCAGATCAGAATGGCCACGAAGGGCTGAATCCGTACTTCCCAGTTTTCTAGAACTGGTGTCCTACAAGTGGATGCACGCCCATTTTTTTGGTGTTTCTACTGTATAGTGTAGGAATTCAGCATATTCTAGACCCCGTAGACAAAGAGCTTTCATGACAGATGAGGAACCCAATATACTTGAAATTCATTCTTGCATAGAGACTATGACAAAAAGCTATTATTGAGAAAGGACTCAGTTCATTATAATCATAAACGTTTGTGGATATGGGATGGACTCAGAAAAAACATTTTTGCTCATTAGAAAGTTTAAAAAAACTACACTATTCCTAACAGGCTTTTGAAAAGAGAATGTTTCTGTGAAGCTGGGTTTTGAAATACAGTTTGTTGAGGCTACAGAAATGTTTACCATAAAAAGGGATTTAGATTTTGTTTGAATCAAAAAATAGAATGTCAAAATAAAACTATTGCAATAGTAATAGCAATAGTAAATAAAATAAAAGACAAAATGAAAGTAAAAAAATCGAATCATCGACATAGTCGCTTCGATTTGGAAATTTTCCTTAAGATTAGACTCACATTGGTAGATTGCTATTATTTTGTATCCGTTTGCTTTTGTAATCGGCCATTTTGTTTCATTTCCCTGATGCATTTCTATACTCTTTCTTATTTCAATTCCTTCCCAACCTTTTTTCAACATTCTGGCTTTATTTGTCTTTTATGTTTAGTTTGTCGAAGATTTAAAAAAAATTCTTTTCAATTTTTTTTCCTATCTGTCTTACCCAAACATCTTTTCTTACGTTTTTTATACGAAGTTTGACATGCCATTAAACATCAAACCAAACCAAATCAAACATTTCACTTTCTCTCCTCTAAAATTATATTTTCCTTCTCTTCTCTTCTTTCTTTCTTCGCTGGTCTCTACTCTATGTTTCTTTGTTTGTTTGTTTTTTTCGTGTTTTTTCTTCATTCCAAACACTTTATCTTTTTCTCAGTTTCCACGTTTTCTTCCTTCCTTTCTTTATTTATTTACCGCTAATTCAGGACTAGTTGTCTCCACGGACGCTCTTACCTGTCCTTTTCTATACAGACATATGATTATCCTCATCATCATAATACTCATATTAGAACTGGCAGCATCGCGCTATCAATCTTCAATTTTCATCCATAATCGTACCTTCCCTTACCTTTGTTGACAAACCGAAGCCAGAAAAGGGTTCCGTAATTATATTCCCTGACAAGCGACGACGGCAGGTTACCAACTTGCCAAGTCCTTTTCACATCGTCTAACCTTCTAATCACTGTTAAGATTAATATTCAGTCTTTTTTCTCCGGACTTAAGTTTCTGTTGACAACCAGTTGAACACTGTTTTATCGGATGTTGCAGCCTCCGCATCCATCTCTTCTGTATTTTTGTTTGTTTTCTTTTTTCTTAAATAAATAAGAAGACGTCTGTTTATCAAAACTGCCATATTAAAAATGAAACCTATGACGGAATTTACGCTCACATTGATCAGGGCTTGTTACACAGAGCTAGCGTATTATGATTGTATCACTGAGGGACCCACAGTTTATAAACATCTACTGAAATCATCAGGTGACATTCTTTCTCATTTGGTTTGGTCCACGCCATCTTCTTTGTTTACATTTAATGGAATATAATTGACTTTAAGTGTTTAAAATATAATAAGTACAGCCATGAATATTTTTGCCTCCTTTCTTTACACATTGTAAAAATAATAGATGGAATAATTTTTCGAGTTTCTTAGATGAAGCAGTATAAGTATATTTTTATTGTTTCTTTACATAAATTTGAAATAGACATAAAAGTCTTAAGTTGTCCGATTAAAAAAATTAAGACATAACCAAAAATGGTTGAGTGGTATTTTTTCCATTCATAGTTTTATAGTCATAAATGTAATTGCCTTCAGTTGTCTAATCTAACATAACTATTTGTTCGTTAAAGTTTCATTGACTTTAATTTGTTTCTAGTCCAGTCGCATGCGGCTGTAGAATACGCTGACTTCATCTCTGCAGAAGGGTAAAACTCCGCAAAAATATTTCCTAAATTAAACTGCATCTGAGGGAGAGGCTTAATTTCGGGAGCTTTGTGGAATGTGGAGTGCCCCTTCATTGCCATTACTCCGAGGTTCACTCAGACCGAGAGTACTAGTATCAGTTAGGGCTCCATCAATGAATGAAATATCTATATAAATTTAAACCAATTAACTGTGTAACGTTGAATAAAATTACTAGTGTTGAATTGAACTTGACTCTACCTTTTCTGTAGATCTTTCTTATTAGGAATATTAACAGACTAAAATTCAAGGTTTACCGTAAACCCATCTTTAAAAACGACCACATACATTTCTTTAAACACCACAACAGCAATATCAAAAAAGCTGTCATCGTAAGTTTTTATCTCAGAGCTTTACGCATTTTCCCCCGGAATATTAAAATGATGATTCAACCACACAGAAAACTCTTTCCTTAACCTTCAATACCCCACACTTTTATACACTTTGCTAAATCTAAAGCCCTCAAAATCTACAATAAGAATCAACCTCTAACTAATGCCAACTCACCCTTTTAGAAAATTAGTCTCCCTACACATTCATAATTTTTGTTAACAATTCATCTACCAATATCATAATAAAGAACTCTCTATCAAAACTACCTTTTTTATCCTCTAAAACTATCAGCAATTTAGTACACTGTAGCCCTCAACGCAACATTGTTTCAGACGTCGGTGTATATTGCATCCCTTGTAAGAATTGTGAATTAAAATCTATAGGTGAAACGTCTAGGAACTTTCGCGTTCATTTGAAAGAACACAAAAGAGACATTAGAATTGATAAACTAAACAATGCGCTTCTTCAACACGTTTCTCAATCTAATCATAACTTCGATTTTAATTCTGCAAAGATCCTCATTTACATTCACAATAAAAGACTAAGACAAATTTTTGAGGCTGGTGTTATTTCAGTCTATAATTCCATGAATACTCTTCAGGGCATTTATAATATTTCTCCGTTCTTGAGCAAATCCATCTTAAATAGCTACAATATATTTCACATATATCCTAATTTTATACTTTTTTTTTCTTTTTCTCCCTCCTTTTGATTCGAAATCTTTCTCGATAAACAAACGGAACATAAATTCTATACAATATTCCTAATAAATCAAACGACGTAATTAAAAAAAACCCCAAACAATAACACTGATTCACAAATTAAACGGCCAACTATTTCTTTATATATAGATTTTCCCTTGGAATGTACATTTTTATGCATTCATCGTCGATTTAACATCATTGATATCATCCCTCGTAGTCCTAATGATGGTTTATTAGATCTGAAACGCTATAGTGTCAACTTTGCTTTCAATAAATATCTATTTCTGCTTGGATTACCTTGTTATCTCTTTCTTTCTCTCTCTCTCTCTCTCTCTCTCTATATATATATATATATATATATATATATATATATGTTATTAGTCAATTTAGGTGATATCTCCATATTTATAAACACATTCTAAGTTTTAATGTCATGAGTACTTGAAATCGAAAAGTCTTTCTGTGTTCAACTTATATATATAATTTATACGATACCATATCATATCCTATCATATTATATATATATATATATATATATATATATATATGTATACATTTTCTCTTTGTAATCCTAAAACAGATATTCATATTTAATAATTAAATACTGCCCTGATTTGAACATCCAGCTTGGAGGTAAGCATACAAGTGACATATCCAGTTTTGCTACGTGACTTGCACGGAAAAGAATAACGCAGAAACATAAAATTAGGCTATGTGCACATATACTACACAGATCCTCGAGACAGAGCCAAAGAGACATTTTTTATTCTTGGTAGCGAACTTACATATACTGATACTTGGTAGAAGTGCTAATTCATTCGAAACTAATATCGTCATTTTCTGAGTAGAAAAAAGTATGCGTGCGTGTGTGGTTAGGTATATGTGTTTCTTCTTGCAGTAAGATGCCTGATTTATTTTTAAGTAAGCTTATCTAAAATTGATTATCCTTTTTGAAAAAGATTATAGCTGTCAAATCATCATGAATTTTAAAGATGTCAAAAGTGTCATTTATTCTAACATGAAAGGGGGAAGAAAATCAACAATATTTAGGAAAATTATGCTTTCTTATTAACAAAAAAAAAATGTGAACATTTGATTCATTCTTTAAAAAGTTCTTTTTTTTACACTTTTTAGAGATAGTATAGTAGAAGATAGACAGGAGGTTCTGAATATCAGCGGAAGGAATTAAAAACCAGCAGGGCCAAATCACCGCTGAGGTTGGCTAGCGAGTAGGAAGAGTCTTAGAGAATTCAGGAGCCCTTATATCACTTATATTCCAGTAAAGGCTACTTCAGTGGAATATAATTGATACGTAATAATAATAGTGATAATAATAATAACAATTTTTATTTTGAGTAGAACTTTATACTCTATTCTTGCTATAGTTTCCATTTTATCAATCTGTGATTTGAAGTCTTATTTAATTGTAGAATTGCAATAGAAATAACCGCGGGTTATTTTTGAAAGAACAGAAAAGATGTCACAAAGTCACTGGAGACACAAATGTAGCCATGACAACAAATGGATGATTGAATGTCTGGAAATATTTAAAATCCAGTGAGCATGAAATATCAGTTCATAACATTGTGTGTGCCCGTGGTGTAATGGTTATCGTTGCAGGAAATGGACACGTCGACACGAGTTCAAATCCTGGACGAGACTAATTGCATTTCACATAGCACTAATACTCTTGGGAAAGGTATGAATCCAATTAGTCTCCCTCCAGCTATGGATAAATAGTAGGGCAGACTAGGTTCTTCAGCCTTGGTGAGGCAATTACTCTATGAGAATGAAAAGTCTGAATTCAAACCTGTTAAACTCCGCTTAAAAATTGACCTTGTGTCATATCCTGCCCGAGCGGAAGGGGTTGGGTAAATATGATAATATTGTGTGTAACTTACTTGGGTAAAATAAAACATCAATTCAAGTGAATTAAAAATGGATGAGTAATTTTCACAGAAGTGACATGTCTTCCTCATTGGAAGAAATGGAAAGGGAAAAATATCTAAGCAAGAAAAACTAACTGCTTTACCATAAGGCTTTCCAGGTAAATGACCAGAGCACCAGTAGCCAAGGTTACCGGTATATAAGAGATTACTGCAACGATTTTGGACTGATAATGATCAATACTTTAACTTCTGGTGCAATGATTTAGACAGATTATAGTAATCCTACTCTAGTGGAGCCTAAATAAAATCTTTTTAGTTTAGATTAACAAATGACTAGGATTATCCTTAGGAATCATTAGCTGCCATGTCAAAACGCACTTTTATTGGGAATTGTAATTTTTTCAATTCACTTATGGAATCTGATGGAATAAAGAGAATTTTAGGAAGGAAAGTTAGTTTTTCTTGTATCATGCCAGTTTTGTATGACAGTTTCTATTACATGAGGATTGCATACTTTTGACACAGTATTTGGTTTCATTACATAATCTAGAAGCATCACGATTTTGGAGTCACGTTGCAGGGCTTCCAGCTCAGAGCTTTAACTTGTGTGTTGGCATATCAGGCTATTCTAAAGAATTTAAGGATTCTTTCGGGTGTTGAACAGTCTTGTTCATTATCAAATGTTTAATCCACAAAATTGAAAGTTTTATCCTCACCTGGAATTTCATGAAGAAGTTGTTGATTTATCACATTTACTATCTAAATTTTGGTGCTAGAATCACTCTCTCAGCAATTCAATATTTACATATTGTTCTGGGATATTTGTGTACAACATGTTCCTCAGTTTTTCGACATTGACAACTGACGCTAATCCTGAAGGAAAAAAACAACCTTGTTATTTTCGGTCTTTGCAATGTTGCCATTATCTATTTTCTGAAGTAGGGAAACAAACTCACAAGCCATTGGGCCTTTATTAAGATGAACACTCATGTTTGTATTTTACGTTACAGTCTTGATGCAGTTCCACAAATATGATAGTTTCAGGAAAACTTTCAGCTCATCAGCGAGTATACTACGTGGAATAACTGGAAGTGTTTGCTGGATGTCACCTGATAATAAAAGCCTGATGCTGTTTATCAATAATATCATACCTATTGAGATCACGTAATGTTTTGTCAAGAGTTTCAAATGTTTTTATGCCCCATTGTAAATTCATCTCATACGATCAATATACAATTCTTTAATACTTTTACTGCATTAGATCTCCTGATTATACGGCAAATTGGATTATCGTCGCTCGATGTGGACAGTGGCAATTTAAATGCAGAGTGCGCTGTTCTACCACCAGGAGGTAGCATATCTGAAATAAGAGACAAAGCCACGTCCATTCTATCTTCTGATCTCACTTTGGCAAAAATCAATTTAGAAACAAATGTCTTACTTGTATCTTTTGGGGGATCAAAATCATTGCTATTTGACAGATCTGTTAATCAGGGATTTCTAGGACAGGATGTTCCAGCTGTGAAAACAGGGTGGCAGCTCGCGTGGGTTGACAAGCGGAAGCAGATCACGTGAATTACACCTGGAATGCATTGGTGTTATAAAATCATATATACACTGGTACCCACGGAGTCACAGTCAGTCTCGGTCATCTAGCTGGAGCCACAATAGAATCAGAGCAGAAACCGCGTTGTTGCCACCAGTGGCAGAAGGGGCAGTGGCCCATAGCGGACCCTGGTTGAGAACCTCTCACCAAGGAAACAAAGACGTAAGGCCCTGATTATGGAATCACAACGTGGGTTAAGAAAAGTTCAATATAGCAGTGGAGGTGCCTGTGGTGTAATGGTTATCGTCGTTGGAAATGGACACACCGACACGAGTTCAAATCCTGGCCGAGACTAATTGCATTTCATATAGCACTAATACCCTTGGGAAAGGTATGATTCAGATTATTCTCCCTCAACCTATGGGTAAATAGTAGGGCAGACTAGGTTCTTCAGCCTTGGTGAGACAACTAGTCTAGGAGAAGGAAAACCTCGAATTCAAACCTGTTAAACTTCGCTTAAAAATTGACCTTGTGTCATATCCTGCCAGAGCGGAGGGGTTGGTAAATATGAATATAGCAGTCCTCCACCAGCCTGTGTCCGCGTGCTTCGTCTCTCCGTCTTTCTTTCTCTCTCTTTCACACTTACAGAATTTTAAACTTATAAAAGTTATAAAAAGAGATATATATTTTTAAAAAGAACAGTGCCATGCCTTTTTCTTATGCGTCTTCCTTATGTCTTATACGGAAGAATCTCGCTGCTTTTCTACTCAATCAAATATGGCACAATAGACATAGTTCTGATTATAAGGTATGTGATACCATCACGAAAGATTACTGCTGGCTCAGATGACTGAATATTAAGTTCATGCATCCATTCAGTATTAACAGGATGTGTATTAGTTTGATCAGGTGAGAGAAGACCCAACACCGGAAGAGTTTTGTCATTCATCGAAGAAGCCATATCTTCTATATGAACCAGAGCCATATTGAAGATTTTATCGGAAAACTGTATATCCACTCCAGGATATTGGTTGCTTTCGCCATGAAAAAAATCCTCACTAAATGATTCTTTTCTCTAAGGTTGAGCACCCCAAAATCGTTTTGGACAAGAAACTGCACATGCAGTCAACATGATGGTAAAATGTTTCAGTTTACTCGAGTAATGCGAAATAGATGCTTCATCTAATGAAGTATTCCAGTGATTGTCATCCTCAAGGAATCCTTGAGCATCTCATGCGTACACGAATGTATTCATAACTTGACCAGAAATACTTTTTAGGTTATTAAACTGTGTGTTCCTCTATCACGATGAAGAAAAAGGTCTCAAACAAACATTCAAATTGATTAGAATTTACCGTGTTCACCATTCCCAAAACTTCTGCCTTATGATCTTGGAACTGACTTGCCATGTACTTGTCGTTTGAAGATCTTACTTTTTGTATCCCCTTTTTAAAATCCGGAAGTTTGGGCACACAAGTGTTGTATTGTCATGAACAACTATACATCCACATATGCATGCAGAAACATATTAAACACAATAAAGACGAGCGGACACAGTTCTTAAGAAAAATATACCTCTCACTTTATTGAAAGGGTTGTGTGTGAGAGGGAGTTGGAGACCGAACAAAGACTGCAACATATTTACCCCTCAACTCTTATGGCTAACACAGCCTTTCATTCCCGTTCTCATGGGCTGTTCATCTGGGGACCTGGGGGCCCAGCCTCTGCTGGGACATGGTTCTTATTCCAGCATCTTCTCTCCAACTGATCTGAACTTCCTGTCACCTGGGTTATATAATAATTTGTCGTCCACCTACTTCCTGCGAGTGTCACAATTCGCACTCAGATCAACTCCTCGACAGTCAAGGTCACCCCCCTGATATCTTCGACCGGATGTACCTGTTATTTACACTGGTGCATTTCTTCTTTTGACAGCTTGGCCGGGGTTAATCTGCAACGCAAGTGTGTTCTTGGTGAAATTGTCAGTTTGACACAATTTGAAGAAAGCCATCAAAATGGTGGAATAGGGATTAGCTGCATTACTTTCAGTAAAATATATCCTCTTAATATTTTCTAGATGAACTGAAAGGTTAATAACTGTAGACTATCTTCTATGGATGGGGAAGTTATGCATTTTCATTGGTTGATATAAAATACCCAGATTCGTATTTCTTCATATTGATAATCTCTATTATTTATGACGACAGCTTGGGAACTTACCCTTTTTTTTTATATGTTTACATAGTTACTCATTATGAGGCATTGACATAGACATTAAAATCTTAAAAAGGAGAGGATTATATCATGCAACAAATCGTTTGTCCGCAGTAATTGTCTTATTGTTGCATAAGGTAATTGTCGTCTCATAACCTTGATTCATAGAAGTTAATCAGCGATAGAATGGGTGTCCATTTCTATAAGACAAATTCAACAACTGTCTGGGAAATATCTTGTAGCATTTTCCTTCTTTTATGAACGGAAAAAATCTGTTGATTAATCCACATAGCCCATGAATCCTGTGGTTTGTAATGAATAAAACAGGAACGGACACTGGGTCTGTAATCTCTGTACTGATAACAGAATATATGTCAGAGGCTTTCAAATTTATCTACAATCAAAACCAGACAATGAGTTTGGTATAATCCTTTTTTTCTCTCACTGAATGGTATATATGTCAGCTAGTACATCATCAAAAATACTGCGTTTCATTATCAACTGAATAATGAGACATGGTTTCTTAAGAAAATCTCTTGCTATTAACTCGTGACGATCAGGAAGGAATTGATTGGAAAGGAGTTCATTCACAATCCTGAGTCATTTCCGATTGCTGGTAAAAGCGATAAATAGATCTACTATGCCATGTTTTCTGACATAAATCATCGAATGTTTCATCATGCAGATGGTAAGGTCCTCTCGTATATGTTACAGGTAGAATTGTTAGTTGTCCGTCATTTGTCATTATTAGTTTCGGAGTCACTCAGATGATTTTAGTCCGCTACTCTGAGATCCTTTTGATAAGTCTTAATAGAGGGCAGCCTCATACAATCTTTTTTTTTTGCATAGATATCAACTATGTACTGATAGATGGTTGGTGGTTGGGGTTTATGGCATATCAACCTTTGTAGGTTACTTAATGCCAAATCCATTTTTATGCAGAGAGTTCTATTTCAAACAGTACTGTTTAGCATGAGTACACAGTTTAATGGTCAAAAACATTTCTGTTTCAAAATATTCAGTTTATTCAAACAATTTTAATTCAGCTAATTTTGTTTACACACAGTTAAATGTCAAAACAGTTCTATATATAACAACTCAGTTTAGTGTAGGTACTAGTTTCAATGTCAAAGACAGTTCAATTTCAAACAATTCAGTTTAGCATAAGAATGCAGTTTAAATGTAAGTACAGTTTTTAAACATCTCTATTTCAAGCTATTTAGTTTAATCAAAAAGTTCTAATTCAAACAATTCAGTTTAGCATAAGTATGCAGTTTGTTCTATTCAACCCATAGATAGGTGCTACCATTCCGGGCCAGAGTGGACCTGGTAGCAATGGCAATGAAGGGATGCTCCGCATTACCCATAGCTCCATCATCACTGGAACCTAACCATCAAATTGTTTAGTGTAATATCCAGGACACTCGTTGTTGGTGGTCGTGGGGTCCTACCCCTGTGCAGAAGCGCAGTCGGTGTATTCTACTGCCCCAGCCGACTGGGCAATATAGAGAGTTAATGTCAAAACAGTTTTATTTCAGATAATTCAGTTTAGCATAAGTACACAGTTTAGATGTCAAAATAGTTCTATTTTAAACAATTCAGTTTAGCATAAATACGCAGTTAAAATGCAAAAAACAAAACAAAACTGTAAGCTCGAACTACGGTTTAGTTTTATTTAACCCATAGATAGGAACCTTATCAGGTGCTACCATTCTGGGCCAGAGTGGACCTGGGAGCGATGTCAATGAAGGGGTACTCCACTTTCCCCAAAGCTCCAGTATTACTGGAACTTCACCATCAGATTGTTTAGTGTCATATTCAGGACACGCGCTGTGGGGGGGGGGGCTTACTCCTCTGTGTATTCTACACCCCCATCCGAATTGAGTAGACTGATAGAAGAGTTTCCCACATTGGATTCGTATATTGTAACTCTCTTCACGCACCATAATCCTATTTATATATAAACCATTGGCGGATATCTTTCCCCTGATTACTAATTGTTGGGTTTCAAGATTTGTTTGCCAAACAATGAAATTATATCCTTCTTGACCCTCCCCACAGTGAATGATCAAATACTGCAAGCATCATTTTATCTATTTGTTTTCCATATGCACAGACGTTGATTGTTTCTGAGGTGCTAAATTATTTCCAGATGATGGAAATCTTGCCTAATCATTACAACAGCAACCTCACATGTCTCAGAAGCATTAAACTGCCTTTTATGTTCTCTTATTATAGCCCTGGCAGCATGGATAATCTCTTTAAAGTCTTTACTTTAAGTTTGCTTCCTCGCAATCTTGAACTCTCTGATTGATTTATTCTCTCGGTGAAGCATACTTTGGAGGTCAAGAACAATATCTTATTTTGCCTTTGTGACATTGCGACATATTGTTGACGCTTCTGCTTGCTGTTCAATACCAATAAAAGAAAATAATGAGTTCCACTTTCGATGAGATGCATGGAACTCACACTATGACAAACCTGTTAATAGATATTTAATGGAGGCTTTTACCAAGTCTCACTTATTCCTTCATCTCCTAAGCTGGCCATTGTAAGAAACTGGTAATAAATTCTAATGTTGCTCAAAGATGCTTCGAATTAGGTGAAGTGCCATTGAAAAATGACTCTTTGGGAGGGGTTCCTAAAACTGAAACAAGCATTTTGTCAACAGAATAAAATATACCATATGATTCCCTAATTCATATTTGTGTTCTACATTTTTTGCATTGTTCTATCGTTCATTGTGATACGAATATCTACAACAACCGAGTATAATGGGACTGTACAATAGGTTGACAACATCTCTACAGACGGGTAAGAACCACCCCAGGGAGTGTCCTAGGAATAACACTAAACTGCATCGAATGGTGAGGATCTAGAGCTTTGGAGAATGTGGAGTGCTTCTTTGTTGAAATTACTCCCAGGTCAACTCTAACCTGGATTGGTGGGGGTGTCCCCGTGGTGTAATGGTTAAAGCTATGGTCTACGAAATCGTAGCACGCGAGTTCGAATTCCAGTTGCGCTATTACGTTCACTTTCGGACAAATACCCTTGGGAAAGGTATGAACCCCCTTATCCCCCCAGCTATGGGTTAAATAGAACCACCACTGTTTTTCTAGGAGAATGGCTCTGGCATTAAATAACCCACGAAGGTTGATATGCCATTAAACAAAGAAACCAAACCAAACCAAACCTGGATTTTACAAGGATAACAAAGTAATGTCGGCGATCTTAGTCGAGGGTGACCCGAAGGCTTCTGTTCAATTGCTACTACACCGAGGTGTAAGGGAAGGCGGTCCTCCATTCCTAACATTGCTTCACTTTACCCTTGACCTTCATCTTATAATGCTGAGTGCTAGGCAAGGTGGCATCAAGTACTATTTTTTTAGTCTTTAGTATGACTCGCCCAGCGATTGAACCCCGGTCTCTGGGACCATTGGTGAACACTCTACTCATTAGACCAATAGCCCAGTAAATACCGGATGGTTAGAGTGCCTGACACTCAGCAATATAAAGTAGGGAACAAGGGTAAAATGAAGCAGTTCAAGTAAAGGAGTAGCGCCCTCCCCTACACCTTGGTGTAGTAGCTCTCGAAAAGGGAGCCTTTGGGTCACCCTCGACAACAGACAGTAACTTTACTCCTTACTTTACAAGGATAGCTTTGGGATTAAATAACCCTTGACGGTTGATATGCTATTAAAATAAAGAAACCAAACCAAAAACGTTTATTGTGCAAAAGGTGAAGGTGCAATAATGTACAAACAATTTGTTCAAGAAATTCCGCTCTAGTTGCATGAGCCTTGACGCTCAGGTAAGACCAGGTACGCCTACAACTATGGAGTCCGATGGAAAATACAGCGAGTGGAAAGTATAAGGTGAGCTCGGGATCTCACAGTCCATTGTGCGTTGTTATATTTATAAACTCAACAAAAGCAACGAAATTGTGCCTCACGTTACCAAAATATTGCAAAACTATTGGCTCACTCAATGATATAGAAGATTGAGAAGTGTGTTCAGGTAATGAGAAACTTACTGTTTTACTGTTACTTGATAGATAGCAAGAATCACCAGTTACAATTGTGGAGTATATATATATATATATATATATATATATATACATAAAATAAATGAGGTAGTGAATGAATAAAAAAAAAGAAGGAGAACTAACTAATAAAAAATTCTTTTTGTTCTGCGAAATTTTTCATGCAATTTCCTCAGTTAACGACAGCCGAGTCTTTTGACGAGAAGGGAAACTATAAAAATTATCTACACTATCCAATTTATCCAACCACAATCGAGACATTTCCAAGTAAATAATATTTGGGCAAAATACTTGACATCTGTAATTATTTTTCTGAGGTCGCTGGGCTATTAGCCTCGATGAGATGTTATTAGGTCGATATCTACAGTCAAGTCAATCTATGTATACAATGTAAATATCAATTTAAAAAAAATCTATCCACACACACACACACACACACACACACACACACACACACACACACACACACACACACACACACACATATATATATATATATATTATTTATTTCGGTCTCTTCCTTTCGATGCATGTTAGTATGCTCATATCTATCTATCTATCTATCTATCTATCTATCACAAACATAATATCAGTTCATATACGATATCTCATGGATGAAAAACTCATTGAATTCGGAACACAAAATCGTTTAACTTTGAGTTTGGGTGTATAACTCTGAAATCCTCTCCTCACTTGTCCAACAAAATACTGACTATATATATATATATATATATATATATATATATATATATATATATATATATATATATACAAAACAGTGACAAAGACACGCTCACACATACATATACACGCACATATATATATATACCCTTATTTTTACTGGAAACATTTCATAAACTCTTGACCACTGATAACTCTTTTTTTCTAATCTTAGATATATTACTGTCGTAAAATAATTTGTTATGTGCTTACTTTTAATCATATAATAAACCAATTGTTGAAGTTATTCCTAGATAATTTCTTTTCCTGTGATAACACTATTCTTCAGGATTTTAGTGCTTTTCAATGGAAAAATTAAAAGCAATGCATCTATTACACAAAGCTTAGTAGTACGGCCTTTCTTTTCCTTCTTCATAGCCTGAGATAAAAATTTGTTATTTTACATCTTAAATGAGAAATAACGAATGTTTTCATGCAATACCTGACTGATAATAAACTCAGACACTCCCATGTTTCTGGTTATGGACCTGATAGACTTGCTGGGATCGTAATCATTCATAGCCTGGACACTCGGAATTTTTTTCTAATCAGAAAGATTAGAAGGAGGCTTACGACTGTTGTACATTTGTAATCACTAATGGACACAAGCAACTATTTTCGAATCTTCTGTATTGTCCTCAGATTAACACCTAAACACTCTGAAATATTCGTATTGGAGCAAGCGTCGTAAATGCCATGAAGTGCAGCATACCATTTCCGGATTTCTAGGTGAATGAATTGCGTCAGGGATCTGCTTTCCATACAGACTGTGCCATACTGTTTGCTGCACGGTAGACAAAATATGAGAGAAACAAAGGACATCCTCAGAACTAATTATATAAATCATTGTAGGAAATCGAATAGATGACCCAAATTCAAATTCTGGACGCGGTTTTTAGTGATTCCCTTCTCGCTAATGCCCCTTGGAAAAATTTGAATCTTTCTTTTCTCCTGCTAACATCTATGGGTAAATAGTAAGCCAAACGGGGTTCTTTAGCTTAGGTACGGCAACCATTCTTGGAGATAGAAAACTCTGAATACAAACCAGTCTTACCTCTTTTAAAAAACTGATCTTTTGTCACATTCTGTCCGTGATGGAAGATTGGGTGAACACACACACACACACACACACACACACACACACACACACACACACACACACACACACACACACACACACACAAATATATATATATATATATATATATATTATATATATATATATATTCAGATGCTCATTTATATCCATAATAAAAGTCTAAGGCGAATTTTCGACGCCGCTGCTATCTCATTCTTTAATTCCCTAAATACTCGTCCTGGCTTTTATAATATTTCTCCTTACTTGAGCAAATCCATTTTAAATAGCTACAATATATTACATCTTTAGTTAATATTTTCCACATATAGCATAATTTTTATACTGTCTATTTTTCTTTTTGATTTTCTTTTTGTTTTTCTTCCTTCTGACTCGATATCTTTCTCAATAAACAAACGTGACATGAATTCTTTACAATATTCCTAATAAGTCAAATGACATAATTTAAAACAACAAACGCTGATTAACCAATTAAACGGCTAACTTTTTCTTCTTATAAAAATTTTACCCTAGGTTTTTGTATTTTGCATTTTTAAACATCCATCGTTGACTTAACATCGCTAACCTCTCATGGTCCTGATGATGGTTCAGTAGAACCAAAACGCTATAGTGTCGACTTCTCAGTCGATCTCTCCTTCCACTTGGATTACCTTTTTATCAATTTTTCTCCACACACACACACACACACACACACACACACACACACACATATATATATATATATATATATATATATATATATATATATACCTGCTCATTAGGGTGTGATGGATAAATTATTGTCATTTGATTTGAGTGTGTGTGTAAACAAACAAAGAAAAATATTGGGTGTAGATTGATTGCAGATTTTACAAGAGTACGACTGTAGTGAATGATCTCCAAGTACAGATATATAGAAAAAAGTTAGATCTTTATATATTCTAAATATCATTTACCTGATTCTCATTCTTCCTTGTCATGTTTAGGTTGTGAGTCTGGATTTTTTTGACTTCTGGCAATGTCTACCATCTTCATTTGTGTTCGAATCACTTGAAAAAAAATAAATAAAAACACCCCCCAACAAAAAATCCAAATCTAAAAACAAAAGCAAGAAGAAAAACAAAAACAAAACGACAAGCTTGTATTTCTATTTATGATACATTATAATGTCTCCATAGAGCGCTTTTTTGTCTAGCTTGGCAATTTTAGGAACTTATCTCGAGAAGTAAACTAAATTTTCCTATGCAACATACATGTCGAGGAAGATACGAATCATCACAAATATAACTATCAAGTAAATCAGATTTAAAAAGAAAAAAAACCCTAATATTCGCAGGTGGAATGGGATCGAATTTTATAGGGTGTTCACAATTGTGGTCTTATGCAATCTATCTATCTATCTATCTATATATATTTCTTTTTAAAGATGACGTACTAGGGTTTGAAGTTGAGTTTTTTAATAACATTTTCTTCTTCGCGAGTGAGGTGTCGTGAATAACGATGAAGGCTGTTTAATAATTGTCCGAAATCTCTGATGTTATGGCCCAAGTATATTTACTTTTGACCTCTGTTGGTCATTTTCAAGAGTATAGTTGCGACCACACTTGAGATAATGAAATGTTTTATGCGATTATTGAATATTTTCAATGAGAGCGTGTAGTTGACGTCGTGTTTGAGCGCACAGGGCGCTGGTACTGGTCTAAATTGGTAGACTTTACACAACAGGATCATGTGAGTATGAATATACGAGATGCAAAATGCCAAGAGACCTACACACACACACACACACACTGCTCTCTTACCCCTCTCTCTCTATATATATATATATATAGGTGTCTGTGTGTGTGCGTGGATTGCATAAATATAGTCAAAATGATGAGAAGAGTGGTTTTGTTTGTATGGCATTCTGGGAAAAGTGTAGACATTGATTCAAAATGATGGGATTAGTGGTTTCGTTTGTATGGCATTCTGGGAAGAGCATTCTAGTTGATGCAGTATGGTTATTTACATGACTATATTGTATTACCTTTGTGATATGATTTTACTTTATTATATTTGTTCTAATATCTTTTAGTACTATTCATATTATTCATATTATTATTATTATTACTAATATTTTCATTGCAAATTTTTTATACCAGAAAAAGCTGATGGTTTCCACAGGAGTCTGAGTAACAGCAAGTCTCTTCAAATTTCCGTAACTCTTAGAATTCTTTTCGACCTCAAATATGTTGTTGTTTGGATTGTCTCGGCTCGTCCTCCAATATCTAACTTTTCCAGCCCCCTTACCATATTTACCAAACCCTGCTCGGGCAGGATATGACACAAGGTCAATTTTTAAGCGGGGTTTAACAGGTTTGAATTAACAGTTTTCCTTCTCCTAGACTAGTTGCCTCACCAAGGCTGAAGAACCTAGTCTGTCCTACTATTTACCCATAGCTGGAGGGAGAATAATTGGATTCATACCTTTCTCAAGGATATTAGTGCTATGTGAAGTGCAATCAGTCTCGTCCAGGATTTGAACTCATGTCGCCGTGTCAATTTCCTACGACGATAACCATTACACCAACCCTCTTACCAAGCATTTGGGGAACGTTGTAAGCGAACCAGTTACAATCGGTATAACCGTCACCTTTATGTTTCATAGATTTTTAGGTTATCAAGCAAGATCTAAGTACTAATCTATCTTTTCGTGTTTTTTGATTTTGACCCAGTGGTCTGTCAGTACGGCAATGTCTACTATTTGTCCGTTCTCTTTTCCGTTAATTATTACTGGGTTTGTTCGGAATTAGGTGATTCGTTTGTATCTTTAAGTCCCAGAGAAGTTTGTGTGTTTCGTTTTCCTAGACGGATTCCGATTTGTGCATATACAATTTGGTAGTATAATAAAATTTTAATTTCTTGTACAATTACTTGAGGACCACCATCACCACTCATTCGTGTCTAGTCTTGTACATATTTTGGACCAATTTTTTGCGCCAATTTCTTTTTGGCACCAGACTTTGTTTAATCTTTTGAGTCGTTAGTTTTTAGTTTGCTGGAGAGGAATTTGTTTCCATACCTACATTTAAATATGAGTTCTTATTGTTGGTGTAAGTGTTAGTTTTGTTCTTAGAAGGTGATTATGGCTATTTTCTTCTAAACATATCTAACAACGTTTGAAGCTGTTGTAAGTTGGTGTATGCTTGTGACGCTTTAGTCTGAGGTTTTATGTCGGTAAATGTGCCTATAAAGTGTTTTGCTGTCATTGTCCTTTTTATTGTTGAGTGGAGTTTGATTTTACTACCTCCTCTTAATCCCTATATATGCTTTTTTCTGTGTTTTCTTTAGGTTCTACGGTGGTCTTACGTTTGTTGTGTAGGCAATCCACGTTTCGTATTCTATTTTGCAATTACGGTTGTTTGTTAAGAATTAAAACATTATTTTGATGATTAGAGAGTTCGCCAATGGCTCGGGAGATCTGGGTTCAACCACAGGTCAAGTCATACCAAAGACTCAAAAATGGTACTAGATGTCCCCTTGCTTAACATTCAGCATTATAAGGTATGGATCAAGGGTAAAGTGGAGCAACCCAGAGAAAGGAGTAGCGCCCTCCCCTACACTCTGGTGTAGTAGCTACCCTCAACTACGTCGTCAACTTTACTTATTACTTTATAACATTATTTGGTTTAACACACCATACAATAACAAAAACATAAAGAAAAATATCGATATGTTTCGCCTGGTGACGTTTTGATGACGTGAAACATGTCAATCTTATTTTCCATACTGCATTCCATTTGTCACATCCGAGAGATTTATTTCTAAATGTGACACACACACACACACACACACACACACACACACACACACACACATATATATATATATATATATAAGTAAATAATGGAACTGAATTTGACAATATAGAGAAAAATTGAAAACCAGGTGATCTAAAGAGAAGAATTTAATGCAAAAGAAAGTCAAGGCTATAACGTTTCGGTTCTAATGAACCATTTTCAGGATTTGGACGGATGATATCAAATGACGTTAAATCACCGATGGATTTTTCAATAAAATACGAAACAAGCTGGAAAAATTATGTATACAGAGAAAGAGGCTACCGTTTAGTCAATAAAGCAGGTTTCGTATTTAAAAATATCTCCATCTAAGTCCTGATTAGAACCGTAACGGTATAGCGTTGACTTTTACATTAAATTCTTCACTTAAGATTATCTTGCTTTTCAATTTCTCCTCCCGCTCTCTGTCTCTGTCTCTGTATCTCTCTGTCTCTGTCTCTCTGTGTCTCTCTCCTAATGTATATATATATATATATATATATGTGTGTGTGTGTGTGTGTACTATAATTGGGACAAAACTCAAACCTGTTTAAATTGTTATTTTAGATTTATTTCGGCAAAGGATATCAATGACATAAACGTCTAATTTGACTGTGAAAAACCACAAATATGGATTACAGTATAAAATTCAGGTGAAAAGGAAAGGAAGTTAAAACAATAAAAGTATTAGATGTATGAAGAATCCAGAAAATGAGTGTTTCGATAACACTGGTTTACAAAGAAGTTGAGGAAAGCACAAAAATACCCGTTTTTACCTAATTTGAGGGCGCTGAATTCAAATTTGAAATCCGTTTTTACTCATCACCACTAGTTTTTTAGATATGCATCGTGTGCATTTTGTGCATATAAGGTACATAAAGGAGTATATGAATTCAGGGTTAATTCTAATATTATGATACTTATGGCTTATTTTTTTTAGTTATTATGCACTAAATGTAAGTGATAGTATTACATTATATATATATATATATATATATATACAGATTTTCACAGTTAAGGCAACAGGTCTCAATCAACACTCTAGCAGTCATTAGAAGAGGTTGTCTTGCAGGCGGCGCAGGAGGTTGGTGTCCCTCAACTATCGTGTTATACATCTTTTGGGTTACTAAATGTTAGTGTTACATTTTCAAATGCACATTTAGTTTTACTTTGTTATATTTTCAGATTCTCCAATGGCTTCAAGCACGTCAAAATGTCGAGGATGCCTCAACAAGGCCAATTCTTTCTGCTACGTGTGTGGGGACTTCACAACAGTTGCACAGCGTCGAACCATCACTTCCCTCCTCAGAACCGCCTACTTTCACTATTTTGACTGTAAAATTGGTGATCAGGACAAGTCTTCAGCTCCACACATCTGTTGTAAACCCTGCTACAATCGACTAACTACATGGTTTAATGGCAAGAAAGCGGCTTTCAACTTTGCAGTGCTGATGGTTTGGAGAGAGCCACGAAACCACGCAGATGATTGTTATTTTTGTTTAACTAATATAACTCGTTTCAATGCATCTTCTAGGAAAAATATCAAATATCCCAACCTTCGATCTGCTATGAGACCCGTTCCCCATTCATATGATCTTCCTGTACCCACACCTCCAGTAAATAAGGATCTTCTTTCCTCATCAGATGAAGAATGCCTTCAAGGGAGGATTCTGCCGAGTCAATATCTTTGGAAGATATTGAGTCTACATATTCAGGAACAAGTGACTATGAGCCACACTGGATCACGCAAGAAGACCTGAATGATTTTGCCCGTGATTTGTATCAGTCAAAACAGCTGTCAGAGCTCTTGACTTCTTGGCTTAAACAGTGGAACCTAGTCCAGGAAGATGTAAGGATCATCAGTTTCAGGAATAGGAACAAAGACCTTGCTTCGTTTTTCGACATGGAAAACAAGTTGTGCTACTGCACAAACATACCTGGCTTGTTTACGTCCCTTGGTTTGCCACATAATCCTTCAGACTAGCGTATTTTTATAGACTCTTCCAAGCGAAGTCTCAAGGGTGTTCTTCTGCACAACAGGAATAAATATCCCAGCATTCCCATTGCACACTCTGTCCATCTAAAGAAGTCCTATGACAATATGGAGCTTCTTTTAGAAGCTATTAAGTACAGCGAGTACTAATGGATTCTGTGTGGGGACCTCAACGTCATTGGTCTTCTTATGGGTATCCAAGCGGGCTTCACAAAGTACTGTTGTTTTCTCTGTCTCTGGGATAGTCGAGCTGTATCCCACCATTATAAGCAGAAAGACTGGGGGTCTATAAGCACTTTTGTTCCTGGCGAACACAGCCTCAAGGAGAATCCTCTGGTGGACAAGAACAAGGTGCTTCTTCCTCCTCTTCACATCAAGCTTGGTTTGATGAAGAATTTCGCGAAGGTTTTGCACAAAAATGGTGCTGTCTTCCAACTCTACAGTGTTCCAGGTCTTAGTGCTGCTAAGCTCATAGAGACAACTTTGTCGGACCTCAGATCTGAGAAGTGCTGAAGGATACTGATTTTGAGGAGCTTCTTAACATAAAGGAACTGAGAGCATGGGAAGCATTCAAGTCAGTCTGTTGTGGCCTCCTTGGTAACACACGCGTACCAGTTTACCAAGCCTGTATTGAGAAGTTGCTAAAGTCTTACGAGGATATAGGGTGCCGAATGTCACTCAAGATTCATTTTCACCATTCCCACCTCAACTTCTTCCCGCCAAACCTTGGAGCAGTGAGTGATGAGCATGGAGAAAGATTCCACCAAGACATTACGAAGATGGAGAGCAACTATCAAGGCAAATGGAACCCCGGCATGATGGGAGACTTTTGCTGGATGCTCTTGCGGGACATCCCGGAGGCAAAATACACCAGATCTTCTAAGAAAACACACTTTTGACTATCTTCGGTACTATGAATTTTGTAACTGTGTCATCCAAGTATATTGATTCAATCGGTGTTCTTTATCTATCCTGTTTTATCTGTTATAAGCTGCTGCAACTCTTGAAATATGCACTTATATTCTCTGTTTATACTAAAATGAGACTATTTAAGAGCCAGAAAACTAGAGGTGATAGAGCAAAACTATTTATAAATTTAAATTCAGCACACCCAAATTAATAAAACCACCTATCCCATTCTTGCCTCATACCAAAATTTATTTTTGTAAACCAGTGTAATTGACCGATCCTAATTTAAACATATGTTCGTAACAGGTGAAATTTTTGAACAGTGTAAGCTGTAAACTAACTGGATATATATATATATATATATATATATATATATATATATATATCATCGGACTATGTCATTTCTGAAGATGCTTGCACCTAGACGTCGATTTGATTTCCGCATGGTCTTTTATTTATCATATATATATATATATATATATATATATATATATATATATATATATATAATGTGTATGTCCATGAATTATTGAGAAACAAAAATAGAATGTAAATTCGATTCGACGATTCAATATTCTTAAAAATCTCTTAAAAGTCACTTGGTTGAAAATTTTAGAATTTTAAATTAACTTTTTACTTGATAAAAAGAATTTTCTCTTCTTTTCCCGTGTGGATGCATTTTCTTTATACTGCAGTTGGATCTATCTATCTATCTATCTAGCTAGCTAGCAATCTATTTAATTCAGTGTCTTCCTTTTCTCTTTTATTCTATCAAAGTCCTTTCATATATTTTAGTCTGTTCCTATTTTTCTATTAAATTAATCATTTCTTATATATGATATTTACATCTGTTCTCTATTCTAGACTTTTCCCACCTGTCTCCAGCTGTTTTGTTATATATATATATATATATATATATATATATATATATATATATATATATATATATATATATATATATATATATATGTATTTTATATGTACATTTTCCTTTTATATATGCACATTATATTTGTACATATATATATATATATATATATATATATATATATATATATAATGAAAATATATCCTATGATATATGAATATGAAAGTATGAAAAAGAAAATGTTTAGAAGACGAATTCATTCATAGAAGAATACTAATGCAACGTTAAACGTTTCGATTTTAGAAAATCATAATCTGGGTAATGTCGTCCCCCTTCGAAAATTTGTTTTCAAATGAAAATTTTATTGCGTTTAATTATCGTTAGCAGCGTTCTATTTTAAAATGTATGAAAACATATTATTCCTGAAAATTTTCCCCTTATCTCCTTATTTGATTAAATTAATTCTGAAAAGTTTCAATATCACTTGTTTAAATTTATTTACATTAATTATTAATAATTTATTCTTAATCTTAGAGTTTTTAATAGGATTTCGAATAAAATATATTCCGTAAACTGATTTTTATTGCTAACAACAACAAATGTGTTATTTTGTTAAATATAACGATAAAAATGAAAGAACTATTAATTTAAAAAAAATAAGAAGTTTAAATCTTTTTCTAAAGTAGACACCAGACATCATTTTTGTAAATTTCAAATAATTTCTCAATTCTTATGAGATTTTAAAATATCTTTAAATCTACAAACAAATCCATTAACCTTGTTTGAAGAAAAATAATTTTGTTTGAACATTAGCGCCAGATGCATTTTGAAAGACAATGCTGCTAGTGATAATAGAACGCTAAGAGGTTTCTCATTTTCTAATTTGAAATGGTGTATGAGATAACATTATTTTATATATATATATATATATATATATATATATATATATATATATATATATATATATATATAAATTGTCAACCACAGACAGAATCTTTCCTAATATATCAATTTATTAGTGTTGCTAGACCCACGAGATGCTTCCAGCTGGGATCGAAACCCTACTAGCTTTATGTTTGTCGGATATCTTAACCCAGTCACATCGTAATTCTCAGCGTAAGGGAAGAAATTCAAATGTATATCTTTTTGTATATACGTTATCATCTTCCTGGAGTACTCAATTCTTGAGAAGAGCTAATGCATTTCAGCGTGTGCCAGCAGGTAAATATCCCTCATTATATATATATATATATATATATATATATATATATATATATGTATTAGATTGAAACGAATGTAATGTCCGATTTTAGAGAATTGATTTTTAATGAAAAAATAATTCCAATAGATAATGTAATCATTTACATGACCTTCATTGCTTCCTAGAAAATGATACCATGTTTGTACAAGCTCATAGATGCCACTTGCCAGTCAGCTGGAACTGTAGAATACACTGACTGCACCTCTACAAAGGGGTTATACCCCTCCCAATGAGAGTCCTTTATATGACACTAAACAATCTGATGGTGAGATTCCAGTTATGCTGGAGCCTTGGGGAATGCAGAACATCCCTTCATTGCCATTGCTCCAGGGTCCACTCAGACTTGGAATGGTAACAGCTGATAGGGCCCTATCTATGAGTTGAATAGAACTAAATGTGTGCTTATGCTAAACTGAATTGTTTGAATTAAAACTATTAGAATTAAATAGCTTGAAATATAAATGTTTTTTGTCAATTAAACTGTACTCTGTACTTACATTTAAACTGTGTGCTCACGCTAAACTGAATTGTTTGAAATGAAACTGTTTTTGACATTGAAACTCTACTTTCACTAAACTGAATTGTTTAATATAGAACTGTTTAGACATTTAACTGTGTGTAAATAAAATCTATACTTATACTAAACTGAATTAGGTGAATTAGAATTGTTTGACTAAACTGAATAGCTTGAAATAGAAATTTTTTCACAATTAAATTGAATTGTTTGAAAACGAATTATTTACATAAAAATGGATTTGGCGTTAAATAACCTACAGAGGTTGATATACCATAAAACCGAACCAACCAATCAACCAGCCATAGATGCCTCACTAGTTGAATTATTTTGTTTTTGATGCAAAATATTTGAATAACTCGTGTTTAACTCTTTCTTCTGATATCAACTTAAAACTATCCAAATAATTCTGTTATCCTCTAAATAAGGGATAAGCAAGGTCAAGAGAAAAAGGAGGACGAAGCAATTTTTCTCAACCAGGTTTCTTTTAGAGATCCTTTGTTAATTGAGTGATTTCCTTTAGCAGTAGTGGCAGTATTTTCTGTGAAAATAGCTTCCAACTCTTAGGAATAAAGTCTTTTTAGACGACTTTTCTTTGGCTCATCCTTTATACTAAAAGTCCCGTTTCAACAACGGGCAGAACCATTTCCTGCACCTTCTTTTATTCACTACCTCACACCAACATGTGCACTGAATAGATTTTGCTGTTGTATTTGCGTTGGCACCTTTACAAAACTCATAGAGTAAAACATGTCTCGGGTTGGAATGCATCGAGAAGTGGATTCTAGAAGAAGATTGCAAACAATATTCTTATAATTGAAAAGAAAAAAATAAGAATTACTCATCATCTCATTCCTAAACGATAACAAGCGGCAATAATTCAATATATATTGTCATAAGCATTCATCTTAAAAAGAAATTGGACATTACATTCGATCCAACCTGATAAATATCATTTTAATTATTCTGACCCATGACTAATATACTTTGTTTCGTCTAAAAACTCCAAGTAATGCTTCACAGAAAAGTACTAATTGCTAAGACAAGGAGAGTAATGAGTTAATCTCAATTACCGTTTACAATCATTTTAATTGACAATAAAAATTGTAAAACAGATTGTCATACTTTCAAGTCACCGCAACCAAAATAAATAAGAATGGTTTTTAAAATTTGTCTGTTAGTTTTGATGCTTTTGTTATTATTATTATTTACTCTTTAGAATTTTTCACATCAGCGTTAGCTGGTGGGTTTTCTCTGGAGTTTAAGTGACAGCAATTCTCTTCAAGTCTTCAGGACTCTTCTCAGTATTCTGGATGTTCTCGATAATGCTGTAGTTTGGATGGTCTCCACTCGTCCGCCACCTTCCAAGTCATCTAGTCCCTTTAATAATCCTTTAGTTACTGTACCAAAAGCACCAATAACAATTAGTGTAATTATTACCTTCATGTTCAATAGTTTTTTTTTCAATTCCCAAGCAAGGTCCAGGTACTTATCCTTCTTTTCACGTTCTTTCAGTCTTATTCTGTGCTCAGCCAGGACAGCAATGTCGACAATTTTGCAAATTCTCTTTTTTGTTGTTGATTATTAGGTCTGGTCTTCTGGGCGAGATTAGGTGACCTGTCTGTATTATTATTATTATTATTATTATTATTATTATTATTATTATACTCATTTGAGATTTCTTCACATCAACTTTAGCTGATGGTTTTCCTCTGGAGTCTGAGTGACAGCAAGTCTCCTGGACTCTTCTTAGTATTCTGGCTGATCTCAACAATGCTGTAATTTGGATAGTCCTCTTATTTCTAAATCCTCAAATTCATATGCTAATCCTTTGGTGACCATGCCGAGGTCGCCAATTACAACTGGTATCACCGTCACCTTCAGCTTCAATATTTTTCAGTTCTCTGTTAAAGTCTAAGTACTTGTCTCTTTTTTCTCTTTCGTTCACTTTTACTCAGTAGACAGCCGGAACGCCAAAGTCCACTATTCTCCTCAGGTAATTTACTGCATTCGCTTATAGTGTGTTGATCGTTTCGTCTTTATCGCCACATAATCTACTTTTGCTATTCTATTGCATTTTGCCTATTCTCGCTTTGTCATAGTCTTTATGGCGTTGTTTTGTGCTGCTATTACAAATGATTCAGCTCTCATGAAGATTCTTTCTTAGCCATGTCCAAACTTTTCCGTGAGAAATTTCGGTTGTTTGTCGATTGAAATGTCCATATAGTTGTTTTCCTTTCCATTTTTATTTTCGGGCTATTTTTGTTCTCTTTGGTTTGGTTTCTTTGTTTAATGGCATATCAACCTTTGTAGGTTATATAATGCCAAAGCCATCCTTCTAGATGAACAGTAATGGTACTATTTAACCCATAATGAGAGGAGAAGGTGGTTCATACCTGTTCCAAGTGTATTTGTTCCAAAGTGAACGTAATAGCGCGACTGGAGTTTGAACTCGCTTACTACGATTCCGTTGTCCATTACACCACGAAGACACCGCCTTTTTTTTCTGTTGTCTGTATGATTTCTGGTGTTTTTTTATCTAATCTTCTCGTCGTTGTATGGATACATATGCTATCTTGAATGCTAGCGTGTCTTCTTCCTCCTTTTTCTCTTGACAGATACAGCCTGTCGACGTCATCTTTGTGATGCATCATCGTGAGTCTCTTTATTACCTGGTCCACTTGTTGAAACGCTTCTCTGGTCCACCTTAAGAATGGTCCCGAGTATCTTACGAAGGGACAGCCCATGTATTTATCTCTTTGATGAGATTTCTGCCATGTAGTTTGGTTTCGAGTAGTTTTCTCGTTCTCCCGAGGTGTTCATTATGTATTTTTTCTTTCATCTCTGCTTTTTTGATAGTGTCCACTTTTAATATTCCCAAATATTTGTAAGTTTCCTTTTCTCCGAGTGTTCTGATTTTTTCATTCGTTTGTTTTTTCGGCTTTTCATTATTAGTATGTCACATTTTTCTATGCCAAATTCCATGACTATATCTTGACTATATGTACTCGCTACCTGTATTAAGGTTTGCAATTCTTTGTTTTTTTTTTTGCACACAATTTGATATCGTCCATATACATGAGGTGGGGCATTTTCTCCCGCGATTTATGAACCTTTTATCCACCTACGCATTTTCAAATATGTGATTGAGTGGCAAAATAAAAAAAAGTAATGGTGATGGCACATCTCCCTGGAAGACCTCTGCCTGGATTTTCATCCCTGGTAAGTCTTTTCTTCCTGGGGTCTATTCAACTCTTCAGTTTTGCATGGTATGTCTCCTTGGGAATCTCAAACTTTCCATTTCAACAATCAAAAAAATGAATCTTTACTCCAAACATAAACAGTTAGTACGATATATTTATACAGATGAAATTGTCTAAATTAATTCAACTAATAGTTCCCCAAAATGACATCTTAATTTCTTTTCTAACCATTTTTTCAGAAATCATCTAATTCAACCTGAAATCTTTTGAGCTATTGCAGTTTTTGAACTGATGAGGCAATTTTGTTCCAAAAAATACTCGGCTATTGGCAAAAATACAAAAAAAAATGGTTTGTTGACTTAGTTTTTGAAATCTGCCTTGACAGTAAATTCCCAATTCTGGCAGAAATATTGAAAAAAAATGTCTATCATATTCAGGAATTCCATTAATTATCTTGAAAATTTCTCTTAGATCATTTCTCATTCTTTTTTCTTGGCCCAGTCTACTGGAACTGCAGAATGCACCGACTGCATCTTTGCAAAAGAGTAAGACCCCTACTAACGATTGTCCTGTAATGACTCTAAATTGATGGTTAGGCTCTAGTAATGCTGGAGGTTTGGGGAATTCGGAGTACCCCTTTATTGTCATCGTTCCCAGGTCCACACTGGCCCGGATTTGTAGCACCTGATAGGGTCTTATCTATGGGTTAAATAGAACTAAAAAGAGGAATTATGTTAAGCTGAATTGTTTGAAATAGAACTATTTATATATCAAAAAATTGATTTGGCATGAAATAACCTTTAATGGTTGATGCCATAAAACTAAACCAAACAAATCAAATTCTTCTTTCTCGTTAAGTAGTTGATCCTAATTTCCCTAATCTCTCCCAATAACTATGATCTTTTACTTTCTGTTAATTGATTGAGCGACTGATTTTAAAGGTATGTCAGTCGGTATTCGATGATATTATGCCTAGATCTTTGGGAATCGCATTTATGTTATATCTATTTTAATATTTTTTGTTTAGTTGTTTCTGTTTTTTCAAGCATATTATATATTATCGACCGTACCATTGGTCTAGTGGGTAGAGTGTTCACCAATAGCCCGAAAGGACGAGGTTCCATCCCAGATCAAGTCATACCAAAGACTCAAAAATGGTACTTGATACCTCCTTGTTTTACACTCTGCTTTATAAAATACGTATCAAGGGTAAAGTGGATCAATACCGGGAAAAGTGTAGCGCCCTCTGCTACACCTCGGTGTAGTAGCCATTGAAAAAGAAGCCTTCAGCTCGTCCTCGACTTCGGTTGCCAGTTTTACGTACACTTATTTCTATCTAATTCAAATAGTTTGCGCACAGTTGTATGTTTTTAAGTATTCCTATATAATACACAATTATAGCTAATGTAACTAATAATCATTAATTTACACACAGTCATATGGTTTCAATTAATTAATGATATACCTTGATAAATTATTATAGCCTTTAGTAATTATACTTAATAAAAATAATTTAGTTTTATATGGTAGCAAATATTCCAGTCCAACATTAATAATTTTCAATGGAATCAACTTGACCAATAGATGATAACCTCCCAGGTATGAAGTCCTCTGGTTAGAGTGGACCTGAGAGTAATGGCAATGAACAAGAACTCTAAACAACCCATAACTCCAGAATGGGAGCCTTACTAGCAAATGCAGCTAAGTGTCATAAATTGGTAACCCCCTTTTTGGCGGGGGCTTCTTACCATGTACAGAGGATGTAGCCAGCATATCCTAAGCCCCGCTTACCGGGTTTAATATTTCTGTGATGTAAACTTTGACGTCGTTTCCGCTGTAGACCAGGTCTTCAACTAGTAAAAAAATTAATCTCGAGAATTTAATCTTGGAAAGCAGCCCAAGCAAATGCAGGAAAATATGCATAACTATTTCAGTGAGACTAAACAATGATTTAAACATTAGTTGCATTCTGAGCAACAGGTTTACGATGTAGCAAGCCGAGTAAGAGGGTAAGGATGTACGCAAGAATTCTACTTCGAAGGCACCATAGCCGTCAGTGAATTTAACAAAATGCTACCTGAAGTGATGTTCTCTCTTTTTGTTCCCGTTAAGAAGTTCATGAAGCTTCCCTGTTGGTTTTCTGCATCGACAGCAAAAGAGGGAAGCGAATGCCATACAGTTGAATGAATTTGGCAGTGCTGAGCCGAAAAATTTTCCTAATCGAATCTCATTCTTTGACGGAATGCTGATGTTATTATTGATTTTGTCTACAAGTGAACGGAATGACTAAAAGGTTTCTTAACAGACATGAATTCCGGTGTTGGGCAAAAAAAAATGTTTTCTTGTTTTGATTAAAGATGAAGATTTCATAATTTGAATTCAATTCGTTTTTCTTTCAATTCTATAGAATATGATAAATTATCTACTGCCATGAGAAACGTGAATAAGTTGATTTCGTTTACAAGTCGACTTTTAGATTTTCTTAGAAAATCCTTAATATATGGCAAGCCTCGTGTATAAGTCGATTCTTGATTCTTCGTCAGCGTACGCTTCATTCCTTATGTGCTTAGTCTAATAATCAATACCTGATTTTGAGGTATTAAATCTTTATTTTATAATTTACTTTGTGTATATGTCCTTCCTGAGTCTTTTAATCATTATCCTAAGATAACGTATATACGTGCTTATTATTTGAATTTTTGAGACCAAATATAATTGGGTCGCATTAAATGCAAGATACAGACCTTGTGTGTGTAAACAGTTGGTTAAGGCTAGGTCTAGGCCAATTGGTACTCCTACAATTCCCAGCTGCAAAAGTATCTTAATTTGGGACTTAAAAAGTCGAATGCCACACGATTCTATGCTGTATTTTTCATGAGTAGTTCGCTTTCTAATTTGGGAATATTCAATCATTATTTTATGACATGCTTCATGAAGTTGTAAAATACTTACATTTAAATATGTCTCTTGAAGAGTTTAAATCCTTATTTTACGATATGTCTCGAGTAGAGATCGAGCTGGGTTCATAAGTTCATGATTTAAAAAAAATTCCAATTCAACTTGATCTATGATCTTTTAGTAGAACAATTCAAAATTTGATCCCTGTAAAAGTTGACAGTTCATTCTTGGCAAGGTTATTTATGCTTTTTCTTGTGAAATTTCACTCTTGTATAAAACTGCATTTTGATATTGAGTCATTTATACATTAATGTAGCCCTTACGTATTATACAAGCTTTGTTTTTGAGCAAGAAATCGTTAATCCATTATATACTTATTCATCAATGATTCAAGATTGACTTAGGCCCTTTCAGAGGGCCTAAGACTATATCAACTGCATTCCTTGAAGAGATATAAGATCTGCCAAAACAAGGGGCGGAGTATCCGTGGTATAGTGACTTACGTGTTGGACTGTAACAACTTACATTCATTTTCGGACTAATACTTGTACCTCGGGGAAAGGAATGTAACCTCTTCTACCCCAGCTACGGGTTAAAAAGCACCACTCCTGCTTTTTTACCAAGATGGCGTTGGCATAAAATAAACCATAAAGGTTGATATCACATAAAGCAAAGATACTAAGACAAAAAATGTGTCTTGGATATGACTTTGAACAGCATCCGTTTGTGGAGCACTGAGGAGTGTAGAGAAACATCTGCATTGCCATTACACGAAGAGACACTTCTTCGCTGCCATTACGCGTAGAGACATTTTTGCATTGTCAATACACGTAGAGAGACGTCTGCATTGCCATTAAACCTACAAACATATCTTCACTGCCATTACACATAGAGACACTTCTGCAGAGCCATTATATGTAGACGCGGTTCTTTACCGCTTTTACACATAGAGACATTTCTTAATTGCCATTACACAAAGAAACGCTTCTTCACTGCCATTAAACTTAGAGACACTTCTTCACTGCCATTTCATATTGAGACACTTCTTCACAGACACTACAAGTAGAGACACTTCTGTATTGCCATTAAACGTAGAGACACTTGTGTATTGCCATTACACGTAGAAACACTTCTTCACTGCCATTACACGTAGAGACACTTCTACATTGCCTTTACACGTAGTGAGATTTCTTCACTGCTATTACCTGTAGAAACACTTCTTCAATGCCCATACATGTATATCCAAAACTTTACTGGAATTACACGTACAGACAGTTCTGTATTGTCAATACACGAAGAGACACTTTTCACAGCTATTACACATAGAGACACTTTTAGATTGCCATTACACGTGGAAACGTTTCTTCACTGCCATTAAACGTAAAAAAAAAAAACTTCTGCATTGGCATTACACGTAGTGACATTCTGAAATGCCATTACACATAAAGACACTTCTGCATTTCCAGTAAATGTAGAGACACTTCTTCGCTGCTATTACACATAGAAACAATCTTGCATTGCTATTACACGTAGAGACACTTCTGAATTTTTCTTACACATAGAGTCACTTATTTACTGTAATTATATATATAAACACTTCTTCACTGCCATTAAACGTAGAGAAGCTTCTAAATTGTCATTACACCTAGAGACACTTTTTCGATGCCATTATATGTAGAAAAAATTCTGCTTTGCAATTACACTTAGCGACACTATTTCATTGCCATTACACGTGAAGACACATCTTCATTGCCATTATGCACAGAGCGATTCTTCACTGCCATTACACAGAGCGCCACTTCTGCATTGCCATTACATGTACAAACCCTTCTGCATTGCCATTACATGTACAAACCCTTCTGCATTGCCATTACATGTACAAACCCTTCTGCATTGCCATTACATGTACAAACCCTTCTGCATTGCCATTACACGTTGAGAAATTTATGCTTGCCATTTAACGTAGATACATTTCTTCACTGCCATTACACGTAGTGACACTTTTTCACTTCCATTATACGTAGAGATATTTCTGCATTGCAATTACTCGTAGAGACACTTCTTCACAGCCATTACATGTAGAGGCATTTCTGCATTGCCATTAAACGTAAATACACTTCTACATTGCCTTTACACATAGAGATATTTCTTCACTACCATTACCAGAAGAGACAATTCTTCCCTGCCAATACATGTAGATACGCTACTTCACTGGCATTACAAGTAGAGACACTCCTGCATTGTCAATACACGTAGAGACACTTCTAGATTGCCATTACACGTGGAAACGTTTCGTCTCTGCCATTACAAATAGAAATAATTCTGCATTGGCATTACCCGTTGTGACATTCTTAAGTGCTATAACACCTAAAGACACTTCTGCATTGCCACTACACGTAGTGACACTTCTGAATTGCTATTACACGTAGAGACACTTCTTCATTGACAATACACGTTGAGACACTTCTACATTGCTATTACACTTGGAGAGGTTTCTTCGCTGCCATTACACGTAGAAAAAGTTCTGCATCGCCAATACACATAGAGACATTTCTGCATTGCCATTACAAGTATAGACATTTTTTCACTGCCATTACACGTAGAGACAATCCTGCGTTGCCATAACACGTAGAGACATTTCTTCAGTGCCATTACGCGTAGAGACACTTCTTCACTGCAATTAAATCTAGAGACATTTCTGCATTGGCATTACAAGTAAAGACACTTCTTCACTGCCATTACACATATAGACACTTCTACATTGTCATTACGCTTAGAGACACTTCTGAATTGCCATTACACGTAGAGATACTTCTGTTATGTCATTACACATAGAGCCACATAGTCATCGCCATTAAACCTAGAGAAAATTATGCAGTGCCATTACGCGTAGAGACGCTTCTTTACTGCCATTAAATGGAGAGACATTTCTGTATTGCACTAACATGTAAAGACACTTCATCACTGACATTAGACATAGAGACACTTCTACATTGCCATTACACGTAGAAACACTTCAGCATTGCAATCACACTTAGGGACACTATTTCATTGCAAATGAAAAGACACTTCTTGACTAATGTTTTACGTAGAGACACTTTTGAATTAGCATAACAAGTTGAGACATTTCTGCAATGGATTTACGAGTAGGGAAACCTCTTTACTGACATTACACTTAGAAACACTTCTTCACTGCCATTACACATAGAGCCACTTCTGCATTTTCATTACGCGTACAGACACTCCTGCATTACCATTATACGTTGAGATACTTCTGCATTACCATTACACGTAGAGCCAATTTTAACTGCCATTACATGTAGAGACACTTCTGCATTGTCGATACACGTAGTGACACTTCTTTACTGTCAATACACATAAAGACACTTCTGCATTGCCTTTAAACTTAGAGACACTTCATCACAGCCATTGAGCGTAGAGACTTCTTCACTGCCATTACACGTAGAGATACTGCTTCACTGCCATTAAATCTAGAGACACTTCTGCATTGCCATTACACGTAGAGACGCAAATTCACTGGCATTACACAAATAAGACACTTCTGCATTGCAATTAAACCTAGAGATAATCCTGCAGTGCCATTACACGTAGAGGTACTTTATCACTGAAAATACGCGTTGAGACACTTTTGAATTGCCATTACACGTAATGACACTTTGTTACTGTCATTACGCGTAGAGACACTTTTTACTGCAATTACACGTAGAGACACTTCTGACTTGCCATTACACTTCGAGACAATTCTTCACTTCCATTACACGTAGAGACACTTCTACATTGCAATTACACATAATGAAACTTTTTCACTGCCATTACACGTAGAAACACTTCTTTACTGTCATTACACGGACAGACACTTCTGCATTGCCATTGAATGTAGAGATAACTCATTACTGGCCTTACAAGTAGAGACACTTCGGCATAGCCATTACATGTCGAAACACTTCTGCATTGCCATTACATTTAGAGATTTTTATGCATTGCCATTACACGTAATGACATGTTTTTACTACCATTACACGTAGAGACACTACTCCTTTGTCATTACACGAAGAGAGACTTCTTCATTGCTATTACATGTAGAGAGACTTCTGCGTTGCCTTTACACGTAGAGACCATTCCTTTACTGGCATTACACGTAGTCTTTTTTGCATTGCCATTACACGTACAGACACTTCTTCACTGCCATTACACAGAGAGACACTTCTGGATTGCTATTACACTTACTGACACTTCTTCACTGCCACTACACGCCGAGAGAATTCTGCTTTGCTATTAAACGTAGAGACAGTTATTCACTACTATTACACGCAGAGACACTTCTTCACAACCATTACATGTTGAGACACTTCTTAACTGCCATTACATGCAGGATTTTTTTTAATTCGAAGTGGGCATACTTGTTAGTGTCCTAATAAGTCTACAATACAGCAGTTTGAAGATGATATATACTTTAATAATAAACATTTCTTTTGCACACATATGATTTCAATTAATCTTAGTGCAAACCTAAATCATTCAAAGTATTGAGAATTTTGGTGGCTTTTAGAGTTTATCAACCCTTGTCGGGTTATTTAAATCCGAAGTAATTTCTTTTTCAATTAACTAATAATGAAAATTTGTTTATAGTGTGAAGTAACAATTTGTTTTCACACACACACACACACACACACACACACACACACACACACACACACACACACACATATATATATATATATATATATATATAGTTTGAAATATTCTTAAGTGTTTAAGTTATTTGTATTTAGAATAGCTACATGAGTCTATAAAGAAATCTTTAACTACATTTATTGAAATAATGACAGACTTCGTTATTAAGTAACCCAACAAGCATCAAAGCAAATTTATTAACTTACACAAATGCTTGAATGGATATATAAAATATTTTCACTGAAACTTCCACTATATAAGTTTATTACATAAGAAATAGCAGTTTATTTTTTAAATCCAATGGCTTCGGAATGGTTATTTTCAGATTATTAGTTGATAACGGTAAACTAGAGATAACAGGTCTAAATTTATCGGCCATTTCTTGATTAAATCAGCGTGTTTTTCACGTCAATGAAATTTAAGTAAGTTCTGTTCAAATAATAATATGAATAATTGCGATGCAACCTTTTCAAGTTAAATCAGTTTACATTTCTTCCTAACGCTTCCCAGAGATTATTAGTACATCTGGTTCTTGAAAATTATCTTTCAACTATTTTAATTCGTGGTTTCCCTTTTGGTTTTAGTTTTAGGGTTTCCTGCTATGGGGCCGAAATAGCTTTTTTACTTGTTTTTTTTTTTATAAAACGTATAAAAATAATACCGGGCAGAGAACGTACGTTTTAGTTTATCGCTACGTCTTTTAAGTTTGTTATTATCTGTACAAGTTGTATTTGAGGTGTTTGGAGTAAGAAGATTTTCGTGAAGATAGTTGTGTTTGTTTGCTGGTTTTCTGTGTTGTATTGTTTGTAGTTCTTTGTCCTTGTCAATATGTACTTGACAATTTAAAGGAGGGAAATCCCGTGGCCGTAAAGCTCAAATTTTTGACTGCCTTCTCAAAGAAGAGTATCTAAAAATGCAATTGACCATGTTGATTTATTGTGGTCGAATTTAATAATCAAGTATCTATATATATAAATATACATATATCATGGATTGGCTTCGTTGAATGAAGAGTAAGAAGTGACTGGTCCAAGCCGACAGCATTTACATTCGTCGAAGATAAGATCAAGGCGGGAAAAGCAGGCACAATTACAGTTAGAGTTGTCTCAGCTGAAGATCTAGTCAGAGCTTGATGGTACAGAGTTGTGGTGCTTCTTCTAGTGCACTTTATCTCTGAGGGTGGCTCGGCGGTTGCTTTTCAAGAAAACAACAACGTTTGTAATGAGATGCTAGGCGTCACGGTTTTCAGCAAAGGTAAACCATCGGCAATGGTCGATATGACAAGCACCAAAGGATTTTTTCGAGCAATTCTTGAATCGCTTCTCTGGTGCCAATCTGTAACAATGGCCAGTGAAAACCTCATCGCATTGCATGATTCGAGGCAGGCGATGATTCCCACCCTGGACGTGTCCAGCCGATCATAGCTGGAAATTCAGTAGTGCAGCCTGGTATTTAACGCCTTTTCAAGGACTTCAATATTGATGCTGAAGTTACTTCAGTGGATGTTAAGGACAATGTGCAGGCAGCACCGGTGAATCCATTCGAGGAGTCGTAGGTAGTTCCGATAAGTAATCCACGACTTAGAGGCGTACAGGAGGGTGGAAAAGATGATGGCTTAATACACACTGATTTTTGTGCCCTTTTTAAGGTATCTGCTGTGATATACGCGTTTATAATCGGCCAAATGGACTGCTCACCTTTGCCAGCGTGTTGTCGAATTCCTAGTCGATCTTGGCATCTGACGTTGAAGGTGCACTCCAGGTAGCTGAACTGATGCACTGCCTTGAATTCATTCATACCAATGGTGATGTTGAAATGGTGATTCCCTTCACGAGGTGCAGGCTGATGGAGTTACTCGGTCTTCTTTCAAGTAATTTCTTGTCCACAGAATGGGGGTAGCTTCTGTGAAGCAGAAGGTGGCACGATGCAAAGCTCTTTCTGTGTGGAAAATAAAGGCAACACTACTGGTAAGTAAGAGGCAATATATATAAGATATTCATGCTATAATCAAGAATAATTTTAAAAAAAATCAAAATAAATTTTGCTTTTGGAAATTTTTCCTATAACAGCAATGTTTGAAATTGGTTTTAATCTCGCAAAAAATTGTTTTGAAGCTGTTTAAAATGGTGGTAAATTTAACAGCTTGGTCTAGGCTTAAACAGAGTTTTATCATGAAAGTTTTGGTAGCTGAGATATGAAGACAAGGTGAAATTTACAGAAGAATGTCAATTGTATACGGAGATTGTTTTAGTAAAGATATTTACAAATGTGCAAAACAGAAGTTTTCCATTAGGATCATCATCATCATCATCATATCGCGCTGGTAGCACGGATATCCCTGACCCTCTCTCGCCACTCCTCCCTATCGTTCATCGCCCTAGGTAGGTCTTCAGGACAACATCCCGTATCCTTACATAGCTGCTGAATGTATGTTCGTGCTGGTCGTCCTGATTTTGCATGGCCATGTGTGGGGTTCCATAAGAGTACATCTCTTATGAGTTCGTCCCTGCTTCTCCAGCAGTGTCCTGCATGTCTGGCTCGTCTAACTTGAATAGTTTTCGTGATAGAGGGCGGGTGGCCGTACAGTTGGTGTCTTGTGGGGTGTTGCCGCCAGGAATTGTTTAAGATTGCACGTAGCATTCTTGTGTAATTGCCGTCTAGCTTCTAATCCAGCCGTTTTGTTAGCGTCCATGTAGTGCAGCCATATAGCAGTATCGATGTGACCGCTGCCTGGAAGAAACTGCGTTTCCTTTTATCGGTGAGGTCTGATTTCCAAATAATCAATAGCCTATTGATAGCTGTCCATGCTTTCGCTAACCTCGTTTCGATGTCCTTTTCGGTTGATTCGACGCTGCTTCCTAGGTACGTGAATTTGTCTACTAGTTTAAGAGGGGTTCCTTCTCGAGTGGAGATGTCCCCCGTTTGATTATAGCACATATATCCCGTTTTGTGTGCATTAACATAAAGGCCTATGTTTGCTGCTGCTCTTTCCAAACTATGCTGTAGCGTTTCGGCTTGGTCAGGTGTATTTGCCAGTATCGCTATGTCATCGGCGTAGTGGGCGTCGGTAATTGTTTTTGCGGGGTACCTTCTGCTTCTTTTCATCCTCAGTTCGAAGCCATTCTCTTTGATTTTGTCAATCGATGTTGTAAGTACGTAGTCTAGACAAATGATAAAGAGGTACAGAGCCAGTGTGTCCCCTTGTAGTACTCCTGCTACAATGTCGAAGTATTCTGTGTCTCCATCTGGTGATCGTACTTTTACTTTAGTGTTTCTATAGAGGATCGTTATTGCTGCTACGGTTTCTTTAGGTATGCCATACGCTAGTAGGATTTGTTCCATCTTTCCTCTGTGAATGGAATCGAAAGCCTTGGTAAAGTCAACAAAAATTAATGTCGCTTGTAGGTTTTTTGCCCGTACACCTTCAAGGATTCTACGGATGGATAATATTTGTGAGGTCGTGGATCTATTTCTTCGGAAGCCATTTTGGTTTTTTCTAAGTATGTTGTCGATTTCAGGTTCTATGCGGTTTCGTAGTAGGGCATTGTAGATTTTGGCTGCTATGGATGTAAGTGTTATGCCTCGGTAGTTTTTGGCTATTCCGAGGTCCCCCTTTTTAGGGAAGGGGAGTATGCATCCCTTCATCCATCTATCTATCGGATTTTGATTGTATACTGCGTTGCAGTGTCGGAGCAGTATGTCGTCGAATTGTCTGGTCTTCCATACTTCCGGGGGAATTTCGTCCAGCCCTGCAGCTTTCCTATTTTTAATTTTTCTGAGAAACGAGTCGAGTTCTTGTGTGAACGGTCCTAGTTTAATGTCAAATTGTTTGCTAATTATTCTGGTGATTGGTTCATGTGTTATTTTCAGTGGGTTTCCTAGTAAGTTTTCGAAGTGCTGTTTCCACAGTTTTATTCTTTCTTGTTGGTTTGCTGCTTTCAGTTTTACTTTGGCTGTGTTCTTTCTTCTACTCACTTCGTTTATTGTTTGCCAGGCTATCCTAGATTGTCTATCTTCCACCGAGTTTCTAATCTTATCTATCTGATTTTGAATGTATGCTGTCTGTTCCTTTATATATACGCCTGCTAATTGATATTGTGCTGTTTTTAGTTTTAAGGCATTTGTGTTTGTTGGGTTTTTTCGATAGTTTTTTGAGGCTGTTTTCACTAGTGCACGTTTTTCTCCCACCGCTAAAGTTTCCCAAGGGACTCTATATTTAGTTTTGAGTTTTGTTGGAATGCATTTCGCTGCTGCCTCGAGGTGTGCATTGACGAAATTTTCATATTCGTAGTTTGGTGTACTTTTTTCCGTCTTTTCTTGTAGTGTTTCGAATCTGTTTCTTAATTCTAATACGTATTTATCTCTTATATCTCTGTTGTTCAATAGGGCCCAGTCATAGTGTTTGGTGGTCGCTGTTCGTTTGACGTTTTTTCGTAGGCTTAACCGTATTTTCGTCGTGACTATTCGGTGATCGGTGTACACACCCTCAAAAGAGGAGTATGCCTCGCAATTCATTGCACTATTTTTCCATTTCTTGTTTATAAGGACGTAGTCTATCTAAGCTTTAGTATTGTTTGCGTACATGTATGTCCATAGTTTTCCCTCCCTTTTTTGGTAGTTTGTATTGAGGCATGCTAATCTATTTTCTATCATGAAATCTGTTAAATGTTGCCCATTCCTATTTGACGTGTTGTGGAGGCTGTATTTGTTGTTTCTGTTTTTCCCGATTTGGGCATTCATGTCTCCGCCAATGACTAACATATTGTGTTTCGGGATGCTACGCACTATTGAGGATAATTCATCGTAGAATGTGACTAGTTCAGTTTCTTCACTAACATTGGTGGGGCTGTAGCATGAGATGATTGTTGCTCTGGGGTTGCCGTTAAAAGTAGCTGCCATCATTCTAGGTTATATTTTCTCAACGCTATTAAGCGTTTTTAATGCTCTTGGTCCTATAAGTAATCCTACCCCTCCTACTGCGGCGTTGACAGAGTTTTTCCATGCGGATACGGTGACGAGCGACCACCCATTGCCAGTTTCGTGATATTTGATATCTTCGGTGGGCGTGTATCTGTGTTCTTGTGTGCATATTATGTCAATCTTATGTTCTTCGGCCGATGCGATTAGCTCTGGTAGTTGTCCTATTCTATTTAAGGTTCTTACGTTAAATGTGGCTATTTGTAGTGTTTGCTTGCCTTTTAGTAGTTTTGATTGTTTGAGCTCTGTAGCTGATTTTTCGAACACTGACGCCAGGGCTCCAACCTCAGCAGGAGGCGCCCCTTTTTTACCCGCGCGAAGAGCGATGCGGTTTGTGTATGTGGTTTAAGTGTGGGTCATGGTTATCTTTCGATGGGTGTTTTATTCTCTTCTATAGAAGCCACTCTTATAGAGGAGCAGCAGTAGTTCCCCGATCGAACTAACGATCCTGAGCGTAAAGTCGTCAAACTCACGTCCAGGACCCGTTTAGGTATTGAGTTTGGTCGCCCATGGGTTTATTCAAATACCTTTACGTACATCATGCTGCTTCCCATGTGTACGTATATAAAATAAAAAAAAAAGAAAAAAAAAGGTGGGGGTAAATTTGATTGAATTTTTTTTTTTTTTTTTTTAGTTTTAACTTAGTTAAAGTCCAAGATCAAGGTACTTTCGACAGACTTTTCACTGGTACTGAATTTTTTTTTTTTGGCGGTATTGGGACATTTTCCAAGGCTTTTTATTTTTATTTTTTCTCTATACTACCGTTGGGAACCTAGTAGGCTTCAGGAATTATAGAGCTTTTACAAATGCTTTTCTTTTTGGCGTTTTAGGCTTTTACTTTTTCTTCTAAACTACTGTTAGGGCTTTCTTTAAGAATTTTTAAATTATATTATAGAAGAGATTCAAAAACATTCGGCCGTGTTCGCTGACATTTGGACAGAGAGAGCCTTTAAAATCAATTTGGGTTTACAGTAGAGTAAGCGTGTCTTTACATTTAAAACGCATAGTTTAAGCATTATTTTACAAACAAAATACAGCATAACATTTTGTAAAAATTCAGCATTTTAAATTAATAGGACTTAAAGACATACTGACCAATATTGATACATTTCTTCCTCTGTTGGCTCGTGTGTTCAAATGTTTCTTCTTCATTTAACGTTTACTTACTACTGAATTTTAGGTAGTTTTGGCGACGGTCTGTTCTATTCGGGGGTGGGGAGTTAATTTCAAGAAAGTCCATGAACTGAAAATCTACTGAACCTCTGACAAAGAAAAGTCCCAAACGCATTTGCTATTTTACAGTCGCATTGGCGCAAGAAACACTAATTTATATCGATCGGTTGTAGTGTTAAATTTACTTTACTCCTTTCAGATTAAATCCAAAATTTCATATGTTTAATGAAAATTTGATTTTGTTTGGGTTTATGGCATATTAATTATTGAAGGTTATTTAATACCATATCCTCTTTAGACTTATATATGAAATATATAGGAATTGGTTTGGTCTGTTTTATGGCATATTAAATATTGTATATTATTTAATGCCAAATCCTCTTTATACATATACATTAAATATATAAGATTTGGTTTGGTTTGGTTTGGTTTGGTTTTATGGTATATTAACTATTGTTGGTTATTTTATTCCAAATACTCTTAAGGCATATATATTCAATATATATTTGTAAACAAATTTTGTCGATAATGTTTTTAAACGAGCTTATAATTATTCTTTTGCACAGTGTGAAATGGTTCCAAGTATTGTTATGTATCACTAACAATTGAATAAAACATCAGTCATTTGGTTACACACATTTAAATGGTCGAAGAGTTCTATTTCTATGTATTCAGTTTAGTCATCTGTTTGCACACAGTTTAAAGAACAAACAGTTCTATTTGACCCATATATAGGACCCTATCAGGTATTTCCACTCCAGCTCAGAGTGAACCTGGAAGTAATGGTAACGATGGGATTCTCCCCAAAGTTCCAGAGCTGGAGCTTCACCATCAGATTGTTTCGCGTCATATCCATGATACTCGTTGGGAGTGGCAGGTTCTTCCCCCTCTGCAGAGATGCAGTCGTTATATTCTAAAGCCCGAAGCGACTTGGCCCTATTTAATGTAATTGAAATGGAAGGACTACTTATGGGAAATATATGACATATAGGGGAAATAAACTGATTTTCGTACTAAAAATGTCTTCATTTTGTATTAAAAAAGGTTAGAGAAGCGGTAATTTTTGTATGCGTATATTTGCCTTTATTGGTCAATCAGTTCATTCGCGTTAGTTTTAAAATTACCTTGAGATTCTATTCAGAAGGCAATATTTGATTTGCCGCAAAAAATTTAAAGGATCAAAACTCAAAATAATTTTAGAAATATTTTTTCCTCTTAGATTTTTGAAAATACATTTTTAATCAATCAGATCCATAGATTAATCACAAAATTTTAAAATCTAATTTCGAGACTATTCCAATATCATCATCATCATCATTTCACGCTGCCAGCACGGATCTCCCTGACGTCCCTCTACACATCTCTATCGTCCATCGCTCCCGAGGGTGTCTTCCAGGATACATCATGTATCGGCACAGAGCTGTTGTAGATAGGTTCTAGCTGGTCATCCAACCTTTGCTCGTCCATGTGAAGGGGTTCACTGGAGTATATCACTTATGAGTTTGTCCTTACTTCTCCAGCAGTGTCTCGCATGACTAGTTCGTCCAACTTTGAGAGTTTTCATAATGGGTGGTGGGTGGCCGTACAGTTGCTATTTTGTGGGGTGTTAGCACCCGGACTTGTTCAATCCAGCTCCCAGCATTCTTGTGTAATTGCCGTCAAACTTTTTTTCCATACGTTTAGTTAGCGTCCATGTGGTGCATGAGCGATAAAGTAAATATTTCTATTGTAGTTACAGATTTATTCTGCGTCTACTCAGCTACCTTTTGGTTTTTTTCTTTTGATTGAAAATTTAACAATCTTTTTTTTTTAAAAATGCATTTAATTTTAACATCCCTTAACTATCTTAAGTTGAATGAATATGTTAGTGTTTACATAGAACTATGTAAACAATTACTACGACCTAAATTTGCTAATGAAAATTTCACACATGAATATATGAATTTGACACATGAATATATTTTCTCTATCACATAGTTACACACTCACAGAAAGATGTTTTACCCACACAAAATATGACCATTTAGATTTCATCATCATCAACATGTCGTGCTGGTAGCACGGATATCCCTGACCATCTCTCGCGACTTTTCTCTATCGTTCATCGCCTCAGGCAGGTCTTCAGGACAACAACCTGTATCCTCACATAGTTGCTGAATGTATGTTCGTGCTAGTCGTCCTGATTTTGCACGGCCATGTGTGGGGGTCCATAAGAGTACATCACTTATGAGTTCGTCCCTGCTTCTCCAGCAGTGTCTTGCATGTCTGGTTTGTCTAACTTGAATAGTTTTCGTGATAGGAGGAAGGTGGCCGTACAGTTGGTGTCTTGTGGGGTGTTGCCGCCAGGAATTGTTCAAGATCGCTCGCAGCATTCTTGTGTAATTGCCGTCTAGCTTCTTCTCCAGCCGTTTTGTTAGAGTCCATGTAGTGCATCCATATAGCAGTATCGATGCGACCGCTGCCTGGAAGAAACTGCGTTTCATTTTATCGGTTAGGTCTGATTTCCATAAAATCGATAGCCTATTGATAGCTGTCCATGCTTTCGTTAACCTCGTGTCGATGTCCTTTTCGGTTGATGCGACGCTGCTTTCTAGGTAAGTGAATTTGTCTACTAGTTTAAGAGGGGTTCCGTCTAGAGTGGAGATGTCCCCCGTTTGATTATAGCACATATATTCCGTTTTGTGTGCATTGACATAGAGGCCTATGCCTGCGGCTGCTCATTCCAAACTATGCAGTAGTGTTTCGACTTGGTTGGGTGTATTTGCCAGTATCGCTATGTTATCGGCGTAGTCGGTGTCGGTAATTGTTTTTGCGGGGTACCTTCTGCTTCTTTTCTTCGTCAGCTCGAAGCCGTTCTCTCTGATTTTGTCAATCGATGTTGTAAGTTCGCAGTCTAGACAAATGATAAAGAGGTATGGAGCCAGTGTGTCCCCTTATAGTACTCCTGCTACAATGTCGAAGTAGTCATTTAGATTTAAACAAACAATAACTGTTAAATTTCACGCATTAATATTGATTTTAGCTTTTAAAAATATTATACACTTTGACACATATTATCGTTACTTAGAAGAAAAGAAAAACTTTGTAAAGTCGGTTTTTCAGTAAAACTTTCCCTCAATTTAAAGAAATAAAAAATATTAAATCATAGATCAGTGTATTTAATTTACACCTTTATCAGCTACGCACACACACACACACACACACACACATACATACACACACACACACACATTCACATGTGCATACACATACACACTCACTAGCACACACATTTACACACACACACACACACACAAATGCACATTCATACACACATACACGCACACACATGCACACTCACTCGCACACACACATACTCATTCACATGGGCATACACATACACATTCACTAGCACACACATTCACTTGCACACACACACACACATACACAAATGCACATTCATACACTCATACACGCACACATATACTCACTCACTCGCACACACACACATACGCATTCACACACACAAACGCTCACATACACATATACACACACTAGCACGCGCACTCACTCGCACACACACATACACATTCACATGCGCATACACATACACACTCACTAGCACACACATTCACTCGCGCACACACACACACAAATTTACATTCATACACACATACACGCACACACATACACACTAACTCGCACACACACATACACATTCACGCAAACATACACACACACTTTCACACTCATTTGCACACACAGTCACTCACACACACACACACACACATATATATATATATATATATATATATAATTAATTTTGCGTGAAGTTCTAAGACACAAGAACTAATCTGAACATAGATTCGGTATCAGGATACGCGATATAGTCTCAAACACACTTTTCTCAGTTCTGCAACAAAATCTTTGTAGCTCAGTGTAATTAATTATATCTTAAAGCTAACCTATACTCGAGCTCGACTAATACACGGGTAGATACGGAAATGTGCTTAAAGTTAATAAGCATTTGATGATCAGGCAATGACGCTGAATTTAATAGCTCCGTGTTTATTCGCCTCATTCACTGAACAAAATGCCTGGAAGCAAGTTTAAGTCTAATTCAAAACCGTCAAAATAATTCAATAGAATAACACGAAAGAACGTGTATAAGGAGATGGAAAATAGAACTGGGAAGAACGAATAAGACAGGAGATTGAATGAGTGAATTGAAGAAAGGGGAGTAGCTCCAGTCTTGGCATTTGATTGACTTCGCTAACATCTTATTATTTGAATTTAATGAGAGACAACCTCATCTCTGACGTTGTTTCGCGTACTCTGGTCGATCATGAATAAGAAAATCAAATATTTTCAAACATAATGTCATTACAATATTGTCTATAAATGTGAGAAGATTTATTATCATTCCAGCTGTTCCTTTTTTTTCCACAGCTCATCTTATTCTTTTTGTTTAGAGTTTTTTCTGCAGTTTTGAGAGAAGTCTAGATATATTTCTATAGGCTTTTCATGCTTGCATATGACAACAAAACAGCGAAGGTTGGTAGAATTTGTATTATAAATAAATGCAAATGAATAAATAGAGCAAGTTTCTCAAAAATATGTACTAAACAGCATATATCTTTCTAGGATATTAAATAATCACGAACGTGGACATTATGCTTATTATATTACTCCTTGTGAGTTTTTATCCCAGCGATAGCTGATGGTCTTTCACTGTAGTATTTGTAAGAGCAAGTTTCCTCAGATCTCCAGGACTCTGCTTAGTATTCTGGATAATCTTAACAATGAAGTAGTTAGGATGGTCTCTATTCATCCTCCAATTTCCTACTCTTCTGGTCTCCTTACGAAGCCTTGGGAGATCGTTCCAAGCGCACGAGTTATAATTGGTATCACCGCCACTTTCATGTTCCATAGTTCTCTAGCAAGTTCTAAGTACTTGTCTCTCTTTTCGTTTACTTTGATTTTCCCTCTGTACTCCACTGGTACGGCAGGGTCTACTATTCAGGAAGTTCATTTTTTTTCTTGTAAATTATCACTAAATCTGGTCTTCTGGTCAGGGTTAGGTGATGTGTTGGTATCTCAAAATCCCATAGAATTTTGTGCGTCTCATTCTTCAGGAATAATTCTGGGTTTTGCATTTACAATGTATTGTACAATTCCAAGTGGATCACGTTCCCCACCCAATCGTATCTTGTCTTGTACTCTGTTTGGGCTAGTAGAGTACAAGACAAGAGTACAAGACAAGATACGATTAGGCGAGTTTGCAACATTCGTTTATTATGTGATTAATAGTTTTGTATCTATCACCACGAAACATATACTTACTATTCTGTTTTGTATAATCTATTTCCCCTTTTACTTACTAGCTCCAAATGGCGTCGTTTTGTGCTGCTATTAGAAAAGATTCAGTTTCACTCTTAAAGTTTCCCTTTCTTAGACATGTCCAGGTCTTCTCGTGTCAGATGTTGCCAGGTTGTCACTTGAAATATTCATAGAGTTGGTTTTCTTCGAATTCCTGCTTCCTAGTGATTGTTTTATTGCTCTTTATATTGTAAGTGTTATTTCGGGTCGCTGAAATTAGTTTTTCTTTGTTCCTTTTTAAGTAGTCTTCAAGTAGTCGTATCAGTGTATCCATACTATCTTCCATGCTTCTTTTCTTAACGCATATAGTCTGTCAATGGGATCTCCCAAATCTAAGGCCTTGGTTCTGTGAGCCGCCATCTGTTGAAGTTCTTCTCTTGTCCATTTCAAGAAACGTCCCAAGTAACTTACAAAGGGAAATGCCCAGGTGTTTAACCTTTTGATGAAATTTCTGCTGCTGTGTTTGTTTTCGAGAAGTTCTCTCGTCCGCCTTAGATACGCTTTTTTTTCTTTTTTTCTTTCATCTCCGTTTGTTTAATGGTGTGCGCTTCCAATATTCGCAAATACTTGTAAGTTTTCTTTTCTCCAAGTTTTCTAATTTTTTCTTGATTTCGTAGTTCTATTCCTTCAGTTATTTATCTTTTTCTGCTTCTCATTATTAGAAAAGCACATTTTTCTCTGCCAAATTCAATTCCTATAGCCGGACTGTATATTCTTAGTGTTCATATTAGAATCTCTTTAAAAAAAAAAAATTGCAAATAGCTTGACGTCATCCATGTATATTAGGTGATTAATATTTTCTTGTGATTAAGTAAATTTGTTGCCTCAGAGTATTTTCTAAGGATGTGATTCAGTGACGTCATCGCTATTATAAATAGTAATGATGAAAGCACATCACCTTGAAGATGCCTCTCAGGATTTTCACCTCTGCCAAGGTTTTCCTTTCTGCTGTCAATTCAACGCTCCAGCTTTTCATGGGTTCACTGACGAACATTATGACTTTGTCGCATATCTTGTAAATTTTGAGACGGTTTATAATCCCGTTTTGCGAAAACAATATCGTGGAAGTCAATCCACGACACGGTTCCGTTTTTTCTTCTTTCTATGCCCTTTTTGAGGATGTAGATTACCTGTTACTCTTGTTTCCTTATGCCATCCTTTATTTTTTTCGAGAAACTATTCATGACTTGCTAGCGAGTTATAGATCTTCTTCTTAATCTGTGTTGCTAGGGTTTTCCACATCATAAGTAGACGCATTATCGGTCTATAGTCGCAAGGGAGGGTTTCTTTTGGCGTGGCGGGGGGAGTCTATCTGGATCAGAATGGTCTTTCCCTTCGTCATGCATTCCGGTATTTTTTTTCATTGTATCTTGGCAGTTCAAGCGTCAGTAAGTCGTGGATGGACATGAATTTATTTTTAAAACAGAATTCCTATATCCCAAAATGGACTGGCGTTTTCTAATTCGGTACTTTTTTCATTGTTACTCTGAGCAATTCAAGTTCTATAATCGCCTCAGTGCCTTCTTCGAGTCCATGTGATTTTTTTTCTTGTTATTTGTCTACTCGACCTTTCCGTTGTGTTCTTTCTGTTTCAATATTTTATTCCAAAATACGAGGATTATTAAATAAGTTTCCAGACTTATGAAACTCTAGTTCCCTTCGAAGTACTCTCCTCCCGCTGCAATGCGCTTGTTGCGCCGTTACAAAAGCTTTTGGAAGGCCACATGGAAGTCCTCGGGTGTGAGTGTGTCAATGACCTTCGTCAAAGCCTCTTTCATCTCCTCAATTGTCTCATAACGATAGCCTCTCAGCTTAGGGAATAAACAAAAGTTACAGGGAGCTAGGTCTCGACTATAGGGAGGGTGAGGCACTGTCTTGATGTCCATTCTTGGTCAAATAGTCTGTGACAAGGATGGAGTTATAGACTGGTGCATCGTCCTGGTGGAAATGCCACTGACCCGATTTGAAGAGTGCTGGCCACTTCCGACCAAATCTCTTTCTGAACTCCCTTAAAACCTCAACATAGTAACCCTAACCCTAACCCTTTGGCCAATAAACTCTGGTGTATTGACTTCCTTGCTACTGTCACACCTCTCATCATCCCTTACAGACTCCTTGCCTTGTTTGAATCTCTTATGCCACTCAAAAACTGATGCTTGATTCATGCAAGATGGTTGAAAATCAGGGTGAAGCATTCCATACCTTTCTGTGGAATTTTTTCCAAGTTTAAAACAGAATTTTATTGCATATCGTTCTTCTAAAGTGTCCTCTCGTCCAGATTGCATTTTTGAAATTCACCAGCTGTGACAATCAGGCTTTAGTAGGATGTATTCCAATTGCTGCTGTTGCAGTTCATTTGAACCTGAAATCATAATTGGTCAGTCATCTCATAAGATGTATTGCAAGAAGATGTTGAATTTTCAAGAGTCTACAACAATTTTATATGCCTGTACACAAAAAGTCTGGAAACTTATTGAATGCACCACGTAGTTTGGATTCCTTTGCATCCGGTTGTTGTTATGTCTTCGTGAATTCTCTTCCTTCTTGTTGGTAGAATTTTTAAGGTTATTTGGTAAAGTTGTGTTTTGGTTGTATTGCCTGACTCTGTCTCTCAGTATCTTTAAAAATCTCTTTTCTTTAGCCAATGTCTTCTGATTCATCTCTTCAAGTTGTTGCCCAGTTGGCTGGGACTGTAGAATATACCAACTGTTTCTCTGCTGAAGGTAACGAGTGTCCTATATATGGCACTAAATAATCTGATGGTGAGGCTTCAGTAATGACTGGGGTTTGGGGAAAGCAGATTACCCCTTCATTGCCATTGGTCCCAGTTCCACTCTGGGCCGAAGTGGTAGTACCTAATTAGGGTCCGATCGATCGGTTAAACAGAATTAAACCGTGGTTTGAGTTTACTTGTTTTAGCATTTAAACTACGTATTTATGCTAAATTGGGTTGTTTAAAATAGAACTGTTTCGAAATTTAAACTGCATACTTATGCTGAACTGAATTGCTTGAAATAGAAATGTTTTGACCACTAAACGATGTATTTATGCGAAACTGAATTATCTGAAATAAAATTTTTGACATTAACTCTTTGTATTGCCCAGTCGGCTGGGGCTGTAAAATACACCAACTGCAGCTCTGCAGTGGGGTAATACCTCCCCGCCCAACGAGTGTCCTGGATTTGACATTAAACAATCTGATGGGAAAGTTACAGTGATGCTGGGGATACGGACACCCCTTCTTTGCCATTGCTCCCAGGTCCACTCTGGCTCGGAATGGTAGCACCTGATAAGGCCCTATCTAATGGTTAAATAGAACTAAACTCCATTCTTATGCTAAATTGAATTGTTTGAATTAGAACTGTTTGACTTAACTGAATAGCTTGAAATAGAAATGTTTTTGACATGTTTTTGCGTACTCATGCAAAGCTGAATTGTTTGAAAAGGAACTGTACTTACGTTAAACTGAATTGTCTAATATAGAACGGTTTTGACATTTAACTGTGTGTAAACAAAATCTATACTTATACTAAGCTTAATTGTTTGAGTTTAAACTATTTGACTAGACTGAGTGGCTTGGTATGACTCAACCTGGGATTGAACCCAGGTCTCTCTGAATTGCTTGAAGTGGAGGTTTTTTGACAATTGAACTGTGTATTCATGCTGAGCTGAATTGTTTGAGGTGGAGCTTACTTTTTGGGTAAAAATGGATTTGGCGTTGAATAGCCTCCAAGGGTTGATATGCCATAAAATCCAACCAACCAACCAACCAACCATCTTCAAGTTGTATTGTCAGATTTTTCTGCTGTTTCGATTTAGTCTTTTAATCCCAACGTAACCCCGTATTTTCCCATTTTTGGCATCTTTGCCTGTTGTTGCAAGTTTTTTTTACTCATCCTTCAAGCCTAATTTTCTATTTGGAGTTTTGTATTTCTGTTCGGTTTCCTTTGGAACAAACCAATTTTATCATTTGCAAATACTGCCACTGCACAAATCCGCTCGTTTTCAGTCCATTGGTCAAGCGAGTAGAATGTTCGCCAACAGCCCGGAAGACCGGAGATCAATCCCAGCTCGAGTCATACCAAAGACTTAAAAATGGTACTTGATGCTTTCTTACTTAACATCCAGCATTATAAGGTACGTATCAAGGATAAAATGGAGCAATCCCGGGAAAAGAATGGTGCCTTCCCCCAGACCTCGGTGTAGTAGCTAATGAAAAGGGGGCCTTCTGGTCGCCCCCAATTACGGTCGCCAACAAACTCAGTGATGTTGTCCGTTGGGATATTTGTTAACAATGTTATCTTTACATTTTTTTCCCTTAACTTTTTACAGTCATGGTTCCAGGGGGATGACGATGTAGTCTTTTTTTCAATCATGACTTTTTCTATTAACTCTACATTCATTTTATCTTTTGGTATTAACGTTTGTTTTGCGCTGTTGAGGCGAGTGGTGTTTCGGTTTTTAGTATTTTGTGTTTCAGTTCGTTTAGGGGATTCTTGATTTTCAATATTTGCATTTCAGTTTGGTTTGTGAAATTTTGCTGACATTCTTTCCTATTTACTTCTTAGTATATTTCGAGTATCACGATGTTAGATAACCAAGCTTTTTAAAAAATATCATTCTGTTATTGGGGTTCTTGCATTTAATTAGGCGGATTCTTCCCAAGGTCCTTTTGTTGTTGGGGAGTACGTGTCTCACAAAAAATGTAAGTAAAAACCCGTGTTTGAATAGAGCTTGAGTAAATCACTTAGAATATTAATAATTCTATTTGACTTTGGCAAAAACGAGAAAAATTTTTGCAACTATCCGATGTGACACATAGATTAATTTCTACCCATTCGAAAACTCGACTGACATAAAAGGCAATGATTTCTCCACGCTCTAAATAAATACTATCGTCTTTACTGAATGCTTATTCTGATTTGAAACACTGAAACCATTCGTGACATTCCGTGCGGTGACAGGCGTCTAGCAACGTTAAAGAACCAGTACAGCACAAATTCCGAATTTTAAGCGGAATTTTACACAAAACCGTATTCAACTCAGTAAGATAATGTAAAACTGCAAATGATTTAACTGCAGCAGTATCTCATCTAATGAAAGATATGTCAACATCGCAGAAGCATGAACTAATTTTGACAAATCTACGACCATATGATCTCTCTGTAAAAATAAAACTTTAATGATTTTAAATTGCACTATTGTACAGAAAAGCTTGAGGGGAACCACACAATGATGTTACGTACTGTTTTGAACAAATCCTTGTTGCAGTACTCTACAAAACAGCAGCTGTGAGGCAAATATCTCCCGTCTCAATAGCCATCGAAGTAAGATGGGCAAGTCATGCTAGTTTGGTTAGGTTTCTTTGTTAAATGGCATACCAACCTCCGACGGTTATTTAATGTCAAAGCCATCCTTCTCGAAGAAAAGTAGTGGTACTATTTAACTCATAGCTGGGAGGATAAGTGGGTTCATAACCTTCTCAAGGTTATTTGTCAGAAAGTGAAGGTAAGAGTGCGATTGGTGTTCGAACTCGCTTTCTTCGATTCCGCAGTCTAGAGCTTTGACCATACAACACCAAGACACCCACTAGACTTGCTGGTTACTGCTGAAAACGTAAAGACGAACTCATAAGCGACGTTCTCTTATGGACTCTTATGCACGGACACATTAGTTTGGTCCGACCAGCAAAAACTAAGATTCATCAGCTCTGTGCAGACATCGGATGCCGTCTAGAGGACTTACCAAGAGATATGGCTGATAGAAACGTATTGAGCGAGCAAGTGACCGAACGAGAGAGAGAGAGAGAGAGAGAGAGAGAGAGGGAGAGAGAGAGAGAGAGAGAGAGAATCAGCGTTGTCATCATGTCCTGATGATAGGGATCTGAGGGTAGATCAATAATTCCGTAGCCCCACGCAGTTAATGGTTGAAATGTAATAATTTGTTTTAAGTGTATTGTTAAGGAAAGTATCAGAATTGAGCGTAAGTTACTCACTTAAATTCAACCTTAACAAAAAAGAAAACACACAAGTACACTACATACGCATGTTTAGCGTAACCGTTATCAATTTAAGAAATGGAATGGTCGAGAGTGTATTTCAGATCACACCAATGCCCTTGGGAAGGCAATCCATCTGTCTCTTCTTACTCTCAACCTAGACAAAAATAAATGGGTAGATTGTTTTCTTTAAACAATCTAGGAGAAGAAAAACTCTAAATTAGAACTCGACGTAATTTGCTTAAAAAAATTAATCTTACATCACATCCTGCTCGTAGCAGTGGAGCTGGGTAAATACATAAGCTACATTCATTATGAGATGTTTAAGTCTAGTACTGTAACATACCCATGAAACATGAGTATGAGAAACGTACGTAGAATGTTCATAACATATATACATAGAACATAGAAATCCCGAAACACGAAAAACACGTAACGACTTCTTAGTTCAGGTACGAAACCTTTTATTACCTTTGAGTTAAAGGTTTCAACAAAAGGAAGAGACACACAATCTTTCTATGCTGTCTTTTTCATCTGCCCTCCATCCGTGCGGTACCCGTTGCGCGCAAATTCGTCTGGCCGCTGCGAGCCCCGAAAGTCGACCCTTCTCGTTCAGAGTCTAGTTCTCAACTCAACTAACTGATTTTTTCAAATCTACCAAAATCCTTCGCGCGCTTCCGGTGCATGACGTCATTCACATCCCCCTACCTGGTATTTTTATTTTGACATCTCTGAATGACACGTCCACCCCGCGCACGCGCGTGAACACCAGCGTTCATGTTGCACCTAGCTAACACACGCACTGAGCCGAAAGGTTGTAAGTCTAACTAAACCCAAAGGTATAAAACGAAATCCCTCGGCCATTATATTACAGCACTAATAAATACAATGTGTTTTTTTTTATATAAAAGGTCCAGGTAACTGTAATACAAAACATGAAGAGCAATCATGGCAACGCCTCTCATTGGTTGTTCTGTCATAAAGGTTCGGTTTTTATTTTGAACATATCCCTCAATCTTGTGTTTCTCAAGATGAAAAATTGGCACTATCTCAAAATCGTTTTTTCTTTTTCTCCCCAATTTCTCGGCCATCACAGAGTTCTCTGATACCAGATTGATCGATCAGAACACTCAAAGTGTGAATTTAGATACGAAAGTTTTTACCCATTCATGATTATATTGTGAAATAACATTTGCTCTGTACCCTCCCTTCCTACACCAACAGGTCAGGCAGCAAATACATTAAACATTCGGTTTGTTGATCTGGTGATAAAAATACCTGAGCTCGTAATGTCAGATGCCCGCAAACTCGTAACGTTTCATTTTTATGCCGGATATGACGACCGTGTGCTGAACTGCAAACGGCAAAAAGATACTGTCAGAGAATTTGCACCTTGTGACTGTTGAAATATTTGACATTGTGAAAGGATACACGGGCTTTCAGAAAAAAGCATTCCTAAGTTCTTTGTTATTCCTGGAAATGAAACGTCCCATCATTCTTTGAATGTAGAAAACATTAATATCAAACACCTGCTACATCAGCAAACTGACAAATGATTCTTCAGAGTAGAGACTTCTATTCTTACTGAATGCCACACTATTGTGTTTTGATGTCAATTTAGGGAAATGTTAGCAAAGAAGAAAAAAAGCAAGCACAACACACACACACACACACACACACACACACACACACACACACACACACACACACACACACACACACACACACAGAGAGACTAGCACGAGGAAAACAAGAAAAAATCTTCTACCAATTAAGAGAAATTTTGATCGGTTTTGTGGTCGGTGTTCGAGCTCATGGAAAATAATTGATAATGCTCATTTTTACGGACCACGAGCTAATATCTTCTGACTTTGAAAGACTGGTAAAATGAAATAAACTTATTCTTCTTTCACACATTTGGCTAAATACAAGAACAAGCTAAATATCATGCATATATATATATATAGCTCTCTATTTATCCACTCACACACTCACGCACGTGCGCATACTCCCGCTCAATCGCGGGCCAACATTTACATATATATATATATATATAAATGTATATAAATATATACATATATATATATATATATATGCACATATATATGTGTTCATGTGCATACATGTGTGTGTGTGCGCAAGTGCGTGTGTGCGCGTGAGTGGATTAATAGAGAGCTATATATATATATATATATATATATATATATATATATATATATATATCATTTATAAATTTCTGAGATGAAACTTGAAGTTAACAGGATTGGAACAGTCTACCGTTATGATTAAAATAAAGGATTCTATTCGTGATTCTGTGTGTACTCACGAGTTCTACACGAAACACCTGAAGAAGACCGAAAGACATATCAGCGGAAACGTTGTGAGTATAACAATAGTGATGTGATTAATAGTCCGAATATTCCAAGTGATAAAAATATATATACGTATACGAACACTTATATATATATATATATATATATATATATATATATATATATTCTTATATGATCAAAGGAGGAAATCCAATGGGTAGGAGTATCCAATATGAGTGCTCAATGCCAATGGCTATTGATAAATAGGAACAATAAGATAGGAAATAATGCTCACAAAAATAGGTGAACAATGGAACAGATAATAATGTAAATATGGATCATAAACTAAGAATTTTTTTTATAAAAACAAGTATTGAAATATTATCTAGTTTAACCCTCATTTTTGCAAACTCTCTAGTATTAATAAAGGAAAATATTTTCTAAGCTTTATAAGTAAACATTTTAAAGATGATTATTCCGTAAGAAAAAAGATTTATAAGAATAATGTAAAAATTAGTTATTCTTGTACCAACAATATATCTAAAATAATTGAAAATCACAATAAGAAATTGATAAATAAACTGAACTAAAATAAAAATGACAACTTAAAACATACATGTAATTGTAAAATAAAAAATGAATGCCCTCTAGAAAACAAATGTAACCTTGATAATATTGTGTATCAAGCTAACATTTCAGCTAAAGAGAATTATAATAATGGTAAGGCTTACATTGGTTAAACTGGGAATTTATATATTACAAACACCTACAATCATTTAGAAATCTAACATGAAGAAATCAAATTGCTCTATCTTGGTATTACTGGGAGTGGAAAATATCAAAAAGATCTTCCTCGACAAAGAGTTTACTCGGCAAGTGTAACTTATGCTTGGAAGAGAAAATATATGTATTAAAATATTTAAATAACCATTTACTTAATCCTAGAAAAGTAAGGATTTCGGCATGTAGATATAGAATAAAATTCTTACAATGAATTAACTTGATATATTATTAATATTTGATATATATATAACTACTATTGATTAATTGATTTATATATCTTTAATTCTATGTATTGATATATTAATCCATGATTTTTTAGAAATAGACTAATTGATTAATCAATTTAATATTTTTCTAATAAATAATACAAAGATATTTAACAGATAAAGTATAAACATATATTTTGTATATTAAGATTATAAAATAAATTATTATAAAAAATATAATGAATAAAAAATAAAACTAATAAACTTAAGTAATACCTCGTGTGGACCTCTAAGCTCCTATTCATGCCATCAAAATTTTATTCTACCGAAGGTTTTCTATTGATCACAATTTCAAAGAATTTTTTTTTTTTACCTCAGGTGGTGTAGGCTTAGCAAGTTGGATTAGCAGACAATTATTAGTGAGTTTCATTCTCACTAGGCTCTCCATACTTCCGGCCTTACGCCACATTTAAGCTGAGCTTTGTAAATGACTAGATATGACCTCTCCAACTAAACAACATTTTTTCATTACATAGTTTTTTGCTGTAGGTAAACGCAAGTTTAAGAATCAAATGTTAAATCTTTTTATATTATAAATTATTAGTTACATTAAAAATATCAATTGCGGATTAATTATTTACTTTTTACGATTACTTAACGTTCGATATGGGAATTACATATTAATTCTTTATTTATTAGGATTGACTTAACATTCGATATATTAATTTCTTTCTATATATAACATGTATTTTTACGATAATTTTAATAATCAAAATTAGTTTTTGTAAATTAAGATCATCATTCAATGATTATTATTTCCTGATAACACGAATTATATTATTTAATATTAATGAAGCATAATAGTCTCAATGAAAGTAGAATACAAATTTTATCTCTCGATGTAAATAAGTCGCGTACCTCTATTTACTTTTTCTGGAATCAGGTTTTTAATTTTCTGTAGTATGTAAATTAGGGGTAACGTCTTTTTTTATTTGTTTATGAGAACGAGTAAACATTATTTAAATAAAAAATGATAATAGACATAATATCTTCAACATAAAAGAATTTTTTAAATAAAAATATGATAAAATATATTTGAAATTATTTTATTTAAAAATTATTTTAATTGAAAAAAATAAGAATAAGAACTTTTTTTCAAATCCCTTTCTCGCCAGAAGCAAGATGAATAGACCCAAATAAAAAAAAAAAATTGTTCATCTGATGAAGGTTTTACCAACGTGAAATACATTTATATTGACACCAAGAAAGTGAATTCTTTCTTTTTCTTTATATATATATATATATATATATATATATATATATATATATATATATATATATATATATATATATATACTGTGTCATCCTCAGACAGACTGTTTCGTTGTATCACAACTCTTCAGTGTAACTAGATAGGTAGGCCGCTTGAAGCTGGGATCAAAACCAGCCCAACTTTACGTAAGACTTAATATCAGACCGCAGCAAGCGTACCAAGTCAGGTAAGGAATTATAAGGTATTAAGTAGTAGCGTTCGTTTTTTTACATTTTATACCTTACCGGATACCAGAGTGCTCAATTCGTTCGAAGAGCTTTGGATTATGCGAGCGACAGTCGTAAATTCCCTCGCCAGAGTGCTCGACCTTCCTGGAAGGAGCATATATATTGTCACCCACAGACAGACTGTTTCATTGTATCACAACTCTTCAGTGTGGCTACACACTTAGGACGCTTGAAGCAGGGATCGAAACCCACCCACTTTTACGTTAGACTTGATCGCAACAAACTTTCGACTACAGAAATATATATATATATATATATATATATATATATATATATATATATATATATATATGTATATATATATATATATATATATATATTCTCACCTGCTTATATCAGTATCATTACTATAAGTTTTATATGTTTGAAATATAATTCAATTTTCAGAGCAAACAAAAACGTTTGACTATACATTCATATCTGAAGATTGTATTTTTTATAGATGGTAATGAATCTTATTGTCATGAGACGGGCATAAAGCGATTAGAAAATAATCTATTTATTCTAGGTTTTCATCTGCTCTATTGACTAATATTTGAACTTTTTTCTGTTTTAAGAAAAAAAAGTTTTTTATAACGACTAGTTCATTTAATTAATTATATATATATATATATATATATATATATATATATATATACGAGAATCATTAAATAAGTTTCCAGACTTTTTTCGTATGAGCACTTTTATTGATAGTTCACACATGAAACACTAGTCCCCTTCGAAGTAATCTCTTCCGGCTGCAATTCACTTGTTGTACCGTTCCAACAACTTCTGGAAGGCCCTATAGAAGTCCTTTTGTGTGAGCGTGTCAATGACCTTCGTCATAGCCTCTTTCATCTCCTCAATTGTCTCTCTGAGCTTAGGGAATAAGCAAAAGTAACAGAGAGCAAGGTCTGGACTATCGGGAGGCTGAGGAACTGTCTAGATGCCCATCTTGGTCAAATAGTCTGTGACAAGGATGGAATTGTAGACTGGTGGAAATGCCACTGACCCGATTTGAAGTGTGCTGGCCTCTTCCGACCAAATCTCTTCCTGAACTCCCTTAAAACCTCAACATAGTAACCCTAACCCTAATCCTTTGGTCAATCAACTCGTGTATTGATTTCTTTACTCCTTTCACACCTCTCATCATCCCTCACAGACTCCATACCTTCCTTGAATCACTTATGCCCTCAAAAACTGATGCTCGATTCATGAAAGATGGTCGAAAAGCAGTCTGAAGCATTCTATACGTTTCTGTGGCATTTTTTCCAAGTTTAAAACAGAATTTTATTGCATATCGTTCTTCTAAAGTGTCCTCACGTCTAGATTGCATTTATGAAAATCACCAGCGGTGACAATCAGGCTTTATTAAGGGTTATTCGAATTCCTGCTGTAGCTGTTACTTTGAACCTGAAATCATAAAAATTGGTCAGTCATCGCATAAGATGTATAGGAATAACATACTCACTTTTCAAGTGTCTACGACAATTTTAAATGCCTGTACAAAAAAATCTGGAAACTTATTGAATCCACCAAGTATATATATATATATATATATATATATATATATATATATATATATAATATATATATCATTATAAAATTTCTGGCACAGGAAAATTTATATAAACTGATTAGCAAATATATCATTGGTAATGAAAGAAGGGGAACTCAAATGAAATAATAAAAAAAACGTCCGGAGCTTTTCAAGTTTTATACACCGGAAATTAGGTAAAAACGGGAGTATATAATTTGGATTGCCAGATACGGGGTGTAAAAAAAATCTAAGTCACCTCAGTATCTAGCAGTTCCCCCCAAATATTTAAAGTATGATTGTTTAACTGCCTGCATAGAGAGGGGCGATTCATAGAAATATAAATCGCCTCAAAAAATTTAAGATCTCTAGCTCTATGCAGGACAGAGAAACAATCATCTTCATAACTGGTTCTGCAGCTATTTATAGTAAGCAAATATTCGCCGATAGCCGATTCCATTGTCTGAGAGTGTCCGGTTGTTAACCGGCCTGACTAGAGAGATATGGGTATATGCTGTCTAACTCTCACTTCGAGGTGTTGACAAGTCATACTTATATATGTAGAACTACATCGACAAATAAATTTATATATTAAATTACTTTGTTTAAAGATAGGTAGCTTGTCTTTATTTGTAGAATTAAAGGCCGGCCTCGTGGTGAATATCGGTCTCAATAACGATACACAGAAGAGGCAATCTTATCAGCAATGGACTGGCTAGCAGAACCAACCCAGGGAAGTCTAATATATATATATATATATATATATATGTGTGTGTGTGTATGTGTGTGTGTGTGTGTATTTGTAATAAGGAAATGCGAGCTTCTTTCAATAAATGAGGGAAATATAAATTTTTTTTCCATAAAGGTAAGTTCTCAATTGTTTGGAATTTGTTTATAGAAAAAAAAAAGTCTTTTAATGTCGCTAAAGATTTGTTTTGACGCTATTTAAAACGGCGGCAAATCAAACAAAGTGATTCCTTATTGAACAGAGTTCTGTCATAAATTTTTGGTAGCTGAGAAAATAAAACCATGTGAAATTTACGGAATACTGTGCAATGTGTACGATAAAGCATGTTTTAGTATAAATATGCTTTTCAAAATGGGCCAAATGTGAGTTTTCCACTATGACCCTGAGTAGAAAAGACAATCCATATCGTGAAAACACTGATTTCTGATAAAAAAAGTTTCGGGTGCTGCGGTCAGTAAAGAAAGTGTTCCTGACAATGTTCTGCGGCATAAAAGGAACCATCACAATTAATTTCCTTGAAAAAAATGCAACTGTAAACAGTGCTTTCTGTTGCCAACTCGTTAGGCAAAATTTATCTTATTAATTAAATGACCCTCGTAAATATCTTTTACATGAATTTGATCTTCCATATACGTCAATTTGTGGAAAAGTTCTCGATTTAACCATGACAGGAATGTTACTTTTTGTTGTATGGTGGTAAGGAAAAGATACACAGTTAAATAGAGTTAATTATTTATTAACTCAAGTGGTTCAGTCCGACTAGTATTATGAGTCTCGCGCTGTTGGTGTTACGCCCGAAGTTGGTCTTACTACTAACCTTCAGAGATATCTCTTTGCTTCTTTTTCTGCTTTTGCTTCTGCTTCACCGTGCTTTCATACTCTCGCGATACTGGAAGTCACGTGGTGCAAGCCACTCTACAACACTTATATTTTTATTCGAATTGATTTTGTTTTTGAATTTTTAAAGAAAGTTCTATAGTTATTATCTAGTTTTAGAATGTGCTCATGTTTCTGACATGAAATGAGAACTTATCCTTTAATAGCATTTTTTATAATGACAGAAACTGTTTTGAGAATGAGAAGGTCCAGATTACTCCACCAATTCTGATCTCCCAAATGTGTTGAGTAATATAAAAGTGAACAATTGAGACGAAGGACGAAATACCTTAGTTTCTGTTAAAGAGGTGATAAGGATTATTGCATGCTGGTATCTCAGAGAAGAGATGGGTCAATTGCGGATAAAAACAGGATTCAATGGCGGGACATTAAGTTTCCAACAATTCTGAAGGTTACTTTGTTACAGTGATTTCTTTTATAGACCCCCCCCCACATACATTGCTATTGTTGCTGTTATAATTCTGTTAACCATAGCTGGGTACAAGTGTTAAGTAATAGTTAGTATTTCTTGCTATTCTTACCGGTTGATGATATCACTCAGAAGCACATTCTATCGACTTTGCCATGTGCCCTTGAATTTTTTAATGACTTATAAACCTAATGCCTCCATCAGCTCACGAGATACTCCTCTCCACTGTCATATCAGATTTTTTTTTTCTGATAGAGGAGAGAAGCATCTCATGGTTTGAAACATTCTACCACTGTGTTTCAAATAAAGGGTTCGAAATGCTCTGTGGGCTCCCGAGTTCGGCATGAAACACCTGAAGAAGGCCGAAGGACATATCGGCTGAAACGTTGTGAGTATACAAGTAAACATGAGATCAATAGTCCAAATATTCTAGGTTATAACAATTTTTGTTGTTTATTTTAATGAAATATAAAGGGACTTTTTGTTAGGAAATATACATGCAACGTTTTATCAAAATTAAAAAAAGATTTTGAATGTTTGAAAATCTTTTTTTATAGATTAAATTTGAAAAAATTGAGAAAAAAATTTTGATATAAAACTGTTTGACTAATCGAAAAATTCAAATTAAACAAAATGAGGTGAGGAAATGGGAGCTGGCTGATCATAGATTAAGGCACATAAAACGTAGATTAGCCGAGGTAAGAGCTTTGAAGGTTTAATAACATGATTTCATGCTATTATCTTTCAGCTAAAACTAGAAATAAAACTTCAGTGAAGATATTTAATTTTCACTACAAGTTTAAAAACTTAAAATTTACGTGAGTAGGCATAAATAAAAATTGCTATTTTTTTTTCATTCAATTAATTTTTACGAAGTTTTCACGTAATTTTTGCTGACGAACATTGAAGAAGCATTTTCATTCATAAAGGAATTGTCATCCTCACCATCATGTCGTGCCGATAGCACGGATATCCTTGACCCTCTCTCGGCACTTCTCCCTATCATCCATCGCTTTTGGCAGGTCTTCAAGGCTACGTCCCGTTTCCTCACATGGCTGCTGTATGTATGCTTGAGCTGGTCGTGCTGCTTTTGCTCGGCCATTTGTGGGGGTCCATAGGAGTACATCACTTAGCTCAAGATTTATTCTAAAAAAAAAAACTAGATCTATTTCTTAAGACTCTTGACTTAGTGAATCTTTAAAAAAGTGTTACATCTGATATGAATGGCTAATTGCAAGTGGGGTTTAAGTCTGACTTGTGTTTCCCCTCTGATGAATTGAAAATAGAAAATATCAGCCATCGTTTATGACCGGTTCATCCTATTTTGTCATTCATTGACAACGTATTGCAGATATTCCGAGCAAAATTTCAGGCTGATAATTATGACCATTTAATAGAAATACTTTTCTGCGAAGAATTATAAATAATGACTGAACTGGCATTTCTTAAATGAAAATATTCTTTTTAACCGTTTAAATATTTATTAAACAATATTGATCATGCACAGTTTTTTAAAAATAGTCTTTCTTAATAAATAGAATTACCACGACCAGAAAACCCGACAAACACTTGTGGGTGACATAGGGAACCACTTGACCGCTGTTTCAACCTTATTAGGTCTCAACAGCTGCGTATACTGTCATCTCCACCATTGGCGTCGCTTGTGTGCGATGTTGATCGCTGTGTCATTGGTAAAATTTCGGCTCTGCATTCTGTGGTCGCTGGTTTGATATCCAGTGGTGGGGATCACGGTATACACTGCTGATGAGACCGAATAAGGTCGAAACGGCTGTCCAGTGGTTCCATATGTCACGCATAAGTGTTTGCCGGGTCTTCTGGTCGTAGTAATATAATTAACAATATAATTCCTTTACTTAAAATAAGGAATTGTAGTTTTTCTTTGATGATTGCCAAGAATATACTGCGAGTTCTAATGAGAACCCTTAAAATTTCGTACACAATTTTGTTAAAAATTTCCAATACGATAATATCCCAATTTTGATGGTACTACGTAGAACTAATATTGATTGTGATATTTCTTTATTTACTGCATGTCAAACCCAGTTAGATTATTCCATATCGAAACTAGTATTATTGCAAGCAATTATTTATTTAATGATACAAAAAAAAAATAATAATGATAATAATAATATGTAAACAGTTATAGCCTCAAGTAACTATAAATAAAACTAATTTGCACACACTTATTGGCCTAATGAGTAGAGTGTGCGCCAATGGTCCGGGAGACCGGGGTTCAATCCCGGGTCGCGTCAAACCAACGACTCAAAAAATAGTACTTGATGCTGCTTTGCTTAACACTGAGCATTATAAAGTGAGGATCAACGGTAAAGTGGAGCAATCCAAGAAATTGGTTAGCACCCTCTCCAACAGTTTGGTGTAGTTGCTATTGAAAACGGAGCCTTCGGGTCATCGTCGACTAAGGTGGCCAACTTTACTTTACTGATATGGTTTCTTAATACTAATCATTTCCAAGAAATTATATGGTTTCAAGTTAATACAATTCACAGTCATTTCGAACTGGTACGAATTTCCCACTTTGTTTTATTAAAGATTTTTCAAGAGTTGTTGAAATGTTGTTTAAAGCATTTTAAACATTACCTTAAATAAATCTTTTTGACCCAAAGATGGGTTGGTTGGATGGTAGTTTTTTTTTGTTTTACGGCGTATCAACAATTTTTGGGTCATTTAATGCCGAAATAAATTTCAAACAATTCAGTTTAGTTTAAATATGGAGTAGCCCCCTTTCGTACACCTTGGTGTAGTAGCAATTAAAAAGGGAAACTTCGGGTCACCCTTGAGTAAGGTCGCCAACTCATATTTGTTTACAAACAGTTAAATATACAAAAAGTTCTATTTCAAGCAATTCAGTTTAGCATAAGTATACAGTTTAGTTCTATTTGACCCATAGATAGGACCCTATCAGGTGCTACCACTCCGGGCCCGAGTGGACCGGGGAGCGATGGCAATAAAGGGGTACTCTGCATTCCCCAAAGCTCCAGCATTACAGGAACCTCACCATCAGATTGTTTATTGTCATATCAGGACACTCGTTGGGGAATGTTACCCCTCTGCAGAGAAACAGTCGGTGTATTCTACAGCCCCAGCAGACTGGGCCACCCACAGATGGGACTCCAACACATACTACCTTGGACTGATCCGAACAAAAAAATGACTTAACTCTCACAAGAGATCCTGAACAGAAGCCTCGTCACAGGATACTGTTTAAAGTCATACATGGGATATTATATTTGTTGGAGAGAATTTAACCCTCTGTAAAGGTGGAGCAGTTAGAGGTCACTTTTTTTTTCTCAATATATTGATGTGATTATTTCAGTGCATTTTGCTTCAATATTATCAAGTAGAAATAGATTATGAATTACATTAGGATCCTGCTTCCTCAAAAAGATTTGGTGAATTATTATTGTTTTTGACAATTCTGATTTTTCACTCTGGACTTTTGATTTAAAAGGAACCTGATATTCCATCTTTGAGTTTCAATTTTTTTCTCCTAAGAGTGTAATTAAAAGAGAATAAAAACAACTATAAAAATTCGCTGAAAGCTATACTTGGAAATTATCATTCCCTATCAAAGTATTCATATGAAATCGATAATATGGAGTCGCTATGTTGTTGTGGCTAACATACTTGCCTGCGAAACCCTAGTAAGAGAGTTTGCACACAAGTTACATAATTACGTTCTCTTTCGAATTGATACCCGCGAGAAAAGTATAAACCACCTTATTTTCCCAGTCACAGATTAAATCGCACTACTGTTATTCTATAAGAATGGCTTAGTAATTAAAAAATTCACAAAGGCTGATATGCCATTAAACAAAGAAATCGAATTGTGATAGTGAGCAAAGATGAAAGTATTTTAGACACGTTTGCGAATTTTTTCTTAAGTGACACTCCCTAAACATCCTTTTTTTTCATTATATAGACAAGAATATGTCTTGTTTTGGTGTAGAGATTTGTATTCACTCAAAATACTCTTCAACATTTATTATGCTTCGTGATATTTTGGCTCAAGTTGAAATGATTTTTCTTGAAATTATTGTTAGCGTAATTACTGTTAGGGTAATTGATATGTCTCCTCTTATCATCATCATCATCATCATCATCATCATCATCATCATCTCGCGTTGGTAGCACGGATATCCCTGACCCTCTCTCGCGACATTTCCCAATCGTTCATCGCCTCTGGCAGGTCTTCTGGACTACATCCCGTATCCTCACATAGTTGCTGAATGTATGTTCGTGCTGGTCGTCCTGCTTTTGCTTGGGCATATGTGGGGGTCCATAAGAGTACATCACTTATGAGTTCGTCCCTGCTTCTCCGGCAGTGTCCTGCATGTTTGGTTCGTCTAGCTTGAATAGTTTTCGTGATAGGAGGCAGGTGGCCGTACAGTTGGTGTCTTGTGGGGTGTTGCCTCCAGGACTTCTTCAAGATTGCTCGCAGCATTCTTTTGTAATTGCCGTCTAGCTTCTTCTCCAGCCGTTTTGTTAGAGTCCACGTCGTGCATCCATATAGCAGTATCGATGCGACCGCTGCCTGGAAGAAACTGCGTTTCATTTTATCGGTTAGGTCTGATTTCCATATAATCGATAGCCTATTGATAGCTGTCCATGCCTTCGTTAACCTCGTATCGATGTCCTTTTCGGTTGATTCGACGCTGCTTCCTAGGTAAGTGAATTTGTCTACTAGTTTAAGAGGGGTTCTGTCTACGGTGGAGATGCTATAAACAAACGGGTGACATCTCCACTTTCCTCTTACATTCTTGTTATATTCCGAAAAGAAAACAGTTCGTCAAAGAAGGTAGCACACTGCTTATTATCATTAAGTATGTTTCTTTCTAAGCTTTATAACTCACTTTACCGAATGAATTATGTTCTAATAACTGAGCCCAGAAGTGCTCTGATGTGACATGTGGTCAGTATGGACAAGAAGACAACGCAAAAAAAAAAATGTCCACCTCTGTCAGAATACCAGACTGATAAAATCTTATAGTTCGGGGAAATCAAGGAGGAGTTATAAAAGACACGAAATAAGAGAAAAATAATTTGTTTTGCAAGCCTGTTGGGCGAATTAAATTTGTGCTAAAAGAAAAACAGCGTTGATGATGAGGTTTTAAACCAGAAATACAGTCTTACTGTTTTATGTTGGTATTCTTTTATCATTAGTAAATATTGAGTTAGAATCATTTCTTTCATTTTTGCAACTCCTTTGAGAGTTTTTAATACCAGCGTTAACTGATGTTTTTTCACTGAAGTTTAATTGAGAGCGAGCCTTCTCAAGTCTCCATGACTCTTCTTTATTTTGGCCGATCTTCGTAAAACTGTCGTCTGGATGGTCTCTACTTGGCCTCTTTTGTCCAAGTCTTTTAGTGCCTTTACCAAGAATGTTCCGAGCGCTCCAATTACAAATCGTATTGTGTTCATTAGTTTTAGTTTTCTAGCTATGTCTAGTTTCTTATATCTCTTCATGCCTTCTTTAATTTGTACTCTGTGGTCTGCTGAGACGGTAAAGTTCACTATTTGGCTGGTTGTCCTTTTTTGTAGACTATCACTAGGTCTGGTTATCTAGCTGAGAACAAGTAATCCGTCTGTATCTCTAAATCTCAGACAAGTTGGTGCATCTCATTCTCTTGGACGGATTCCGGGCACTGTAAATACCATTTGTTCGTATTGTCAAATTTCATTTTCTTGCACAATTCTCAGCAGATCACCTTGCTTACCCAGTTGTGTCAAGTCTTATTTGTTTGTGCTAATTTGCAGCATTCGTTTAATATGAGTTTGATCGTTTCGTTTCTATCACCACATAACCAATATTTGCTATTTTGTTTCGTCTTATGAAATTTTGCTTTGTCCTTATGACGTTGTTTCATGCTGTGATGAGAAGTAATTCAGTTTCTCTCAAAAAGTTTTGCTTTCTTAGCCATGTCCAAATCTTCTCGAGTGTGATTTCATTTGTTTGTCGCTTCAAATATCAATAAAGTTGTTTTTTTCCGATTTTTGTTTCTTCGTTAGGGTTGTTCTGTTGATGCTTGTATTGTTTCTGGTCGTTGTAATTAGTCTTTCTTTGTTTCTTTTTTTTTAAGTAGTCTTCGAGTTGTCGTTTCGATGCATCTACTCTATCTTCAATGTTAGCAACTCCTCTTCCTTCTTTTTTCTTTACATATATAGTCCTGCTATGGCATTTTTCGGATGTTAGGCTTTGTGCATCGTCATCAGCTTTCTTTCTTTTCCTCTGGTCTATTTTTTGAAGTCCTTCCCTCGTCCACTTCAAGAATGGTCCTGAGTATCTTATGAGGGGGGACAGCCCTTTGATGAGGTTTCTGCTCTGAAGATTGATTTCGAGTAGTTTTCTCGTTCTCCAGAGATAATCTTTAAATTTTTTTTCTTTCATCTTCACTTGTTTAATGGTGTCTCTATCCAACATTCCCAAGTACTTGTAAGTTTCTTTTTCTCTGAGTGCTCTGATTTTTTTATGATTTGGTAGTTCTATTCCTATCGTTGTGTCTTTTCCTTATTCTCATTGTTAGTATAGCCCATTTTTTTACGCCAAATTCAATCTCTGTGTATTCTTATCGTTTGTATTAGGGTTTCCGATTCTTTTTCATTTATGGAAGTGTGATGTCGTCCTTATACATTAGGTGGCTAATTTTTTCTTACGATTTATGAAGTTTGTAGCGGCATGTGCTTTTCCTAAATATGTGATTGGGTGGCATCGTAGAAACGGGTATAGCGCATCTTCCTGGAATATACCTCTCTGGATTTTCACCTCGGCTAATTTTTCACTCTTGCTCTCAATTTCACTTTCTAGTTTTTCATGGTTTCTTCGATAAACTTTATAACTTCAGATATTTTGTACATTTTGAGAAAGGTTATTATCTAGCTTTGCGAGACTATATCGCATGTTTTTTTTTGTAGTCAATCCACTCCACGGCTACATTTTCCCGCCTCAAGTCCTGGCGGCAACACCCAACAAGACACCAACTATACGGCCACCTGCATCCCATCACGAAAACTATACAAGTTAGACGAACCAGACACGTAGGACACTGCTGGAGAAGCAAGGACGAACTCATCAGTGATGTACTCTAATGGACCCCCGCATATAGCCTAGCAAAAGTAGGACGACCAGCTCGAACATACATACAGCAGTTATGTGAGGATATAGGATGTAACCCTGAAGACCTGCCAAAAGCGATGAATGATAGGGAGAAGTGGCGAAAGAGGGTCAGGGATATCCGTGCTGGCGGCACGACTTGATGATGATGATGATGATGATGATAGATGTATTGATCAATGTTCAGTAGATCCACCGATTTACTTGTTCGTTTGTGACATTCTTTCTGTTTTTCTGGGAACAGTCCGCATTATTATTATTATTATTATTATTATTTACTCATTAGAGTTTTTCACATCAGCGTAAACTGATTGTCTTTCACTGGAGATTGAGTCTCCACGACTTTTCTCAGTATTCTGGCTGTTTTCAATAATGCTGTTGTTTAGGTGGTCTCCACTCAGCCGCCAACTTCCAAATCCTCCAGGCCCTTTTAATAATCCTTTAGTTACCGTGCCAAAAGCACCAATCACAATTATTATTATTGTCACCTTCATGTTCCACAGTTTTTTCAATTCTTTAGCAAGGTCAAGGTACTTATCTCTTTTTTCACATTCTTTCAGTTTTATTCTGTGGTCAGCCGGGACAGCAAAGTCGACGATTTTGCAGATTTTCTTTTCTTTTTTTTTGTTGATTATTATAAGGTCTGGTCTTCTGGCCGAGATTAGGTGATCCGTTTGTATATTAAAGTCCCATAGGAGTTTGTGTGTGTCATTTTCAAGGACAGTTATTATTATTATTATTATTATTATTATTATTATTGTTTTACTCCTTGCGAGCTTTTCACATCATCAATAGCTGAAGATCTTTCATAGGAGTTTGAGTCACATCAATTTTCCTCAGGTTTCCAGAACTCGTCTCAGTTTTCTGGTCGATCCTAACAATGCGATAATATGGATGGTCTCGACTCGTCCTCCGATTTCAAACTCTTCCAGCCCCCTTGTCAAATCTTTGAGGATTGATCCAAGTGGGCCAGTTACAATAGGCATCACTGTCACCTTCATGCTTCATATCTGTTTATATATCAGACATATTCTTTTTTATTATTTTTTCACGTCAACTTTAGAAAAAAAAATTAATTATCATTATCATTATTTGTTTTTTTTAAAATGTCTATTTGGCTTCTCCGCTTTTTATTGCCTTCTTATATCAACCTTAGAAAAAAATAATGTTTTCACTAAACCTAACCACTATTAATACAATATCTATATACAGATTAAATTCTGTGAAGTATTTCATCTGATAATTCCTGAAAATGTCGACTTAAATTCTTTTTCTTACCATTGTTTGGTTTGGTTTCTTTGTTTAATGGCATATCAACTATTTTTAGGTTATTTAATGCCAAAGCCATTCTCCTAGGAGAACAGTAGTGCTACTATTTAACCCATAGCTGGGAGGATAAGGGGGTTCATACCTTTCCTAAGGGTATTTGCCCAAAAGTGAACGTAATAGCACGACTGGAGTACGAACTTGCGTACTACGATTCCGCAGTCCATCGCTTTAACCATTACCCCACGAGGACACCTCCCTTAACATTATTTCTGAAATCATCGAGTTCAACTTGAAATCTTTTATACTATTGATGTGATTGATCGGATTTGGCAATATGTTCCATAATTATATGACCCTTTCACAAAATAATCCAATTGGTTAGTAGACTTAGTTTTTGAAATCTGTCTTAAAAATAAATTTCCAATTTTTGGAGAAATATTAAAGAAACAATGTCTACCATAATTATAAATTCCATAAATTATTTTGAAAGTTTCAATTCGATTACCTGTCATATTTTATCCCAACAGAGTAGCAAATCATAATTTCTCTATTCTTTCTCTGTAACTGTAATCTTTACACTTTTTATTTGTTTTGTTACTCTTTTTGTATGTCTTCTATTAAGTATTACAATATTCTATATGAAGTCTTTATATATCTTTTAAGAACACGTTTAGCTCCCTTGAAATAATATTTCTTCCTATTTAACTAATCATTCCATTTGCCTTCGATTCAATAGAAAATGCTTGTCAGCTTTAAATGTATCATCAAAATCAATCCCTATATCATTTACTTTTTGATTTCTTTGTTGCTCAATTTATGTTCAAATTTAATATTTTAGGATCCAATATAAAATACTTTCCATAGTTTGAAAATTGTTTCGTCTCCTGTAAAGTTATTTCAATCTTATGCTACTGAACCATTTGTTTTTAAACAAATTTTAGATAATACTAATCGTATTAAAAAATTGAATTAGCACACTTAAAAGATATTCAGGTTGGTTTTATATTTAGTTGTAAATAGACTAGTAACAGATTAGACGCAAAATATTTTTGATTCAATAGCTGAACATTCTGTGTTTAAAAAATATAATCTAAACTCGATCGAATAATTTAAACCAATGGTGTAACTTTTTCTGAAACGGAAAATCTAATGGACTCATCCAATGTTAAGATAGATTAGGAAATTCATTAATAAAAACTTAGAATTTTTTCTTACGTGCTTCTCGTCATATTTTTTATGATCTCTCACTGGCTTAATTAAGACATGATAAAGCTAATGAGAGATAAATATAAAAAGAAATACAATTTCGGCAATAAAGCAGAACTTGAATAAATCAATAAAACCTTTCGTAATGTTGCATCACACTCATTGAGGCTTGTTAAAATTAAAACTTTTAATGAAAAGAAAAAATCCAAAGTGAACAAGTTTAAACAGCTTTTAAAAACTTAATTTTTGTTGAATTTGGCGTTAATAATAAGCATCATTGTAAAATTGATCCTAATTTATTAAATTGTCGAAACAACATTGACAAGTTTAATGAGGTTCTTGTCACTGATCTAAAGATATCTCGAAGAGTTTCGTTTTTAGTAACCGTAGTGAATGAAAATCAAGTTATAAAAATATTACATTTAATAATGAATAACGATTGTGGAGTTGGTGTTATTAGATGATATTAGTGCTTTCTTACAGAAAATTGGAATTGAATACGGGATATATGTATTAACTACTATTATAAACGATTTCTTGAAAAATTTTACCTAGATGGGAACAAGTATTAAGATATTACCCAAAATGAACACAAGTTTTGCTTTAGATTATAAGCTAATAAAATAGTTACGACTAAATTGTTATCGCAAAACAAATGATTGAATTTAAAAATAATCTAATTGTTTGACAACTACATTATGTCAATAAGCATTCAAACAGCGCAGTTATAAGAATTTTAGATGTAACTGATTATATATATATATATATATATATATATATATATATATATATATATATATATATATATTCTAAAAGAAAAGAGGTAAAAATGATCGATCCTTTTATAGGAGAGCAGTTTTAAAATCGAAAATATTCCCACGCAAGATGATATATATATATATATATATAGAGAGAGAGAGAGAGAGCAGAGCAGAGCAGAGCAGAGCACTTATAAAATTTCAAATATTAAATTATGACAACGCGTTAGTCCTACATACATATACACACATATAAATATCATTCCCTACCCAATATATATATATATATATATATATATATATATATATATATAGTCATCCACAGACAGATCTGTTTCGTTGCATTCAATAAGTTTCCAGACTTTTTTGTACAAGTATTTAAAATTGTCGTAGACTCTTGAAAATTCAGTATCTTATTGCTATACATCTCATGAGATGGCTGACCAATTTTTATGATTTCAGGTTCAAATGAATAGCTACAGCAGCAATTGGAGTACACCCTACTAAATCCTGATTGTCACAGCTGGTGAATTTCAAAAATGGCTTCTTGACATGAGGACACTTTAGAAGAACGATATGCAGTAAAATTGTGTTTTAAATTTGGAAAAAATGCCACAGAAACGTATGGAATGGTTCTGACTGCTTTTTGACCATGTTGCATGAATCGAGCCCCAGTTTCTGAGTGGCATAAGAGATTCAAGGAAGGCAGGGAGTCTGTGAGGGATGATGAGAGGCGTGGCAGGAGTAAGGAAGTCAATAAACCAGAGTTGATTGGCCAAAGGGTTAGGGTTAGGGTTACTATGTTAAGGTTTTAAGGGAGTTCAAGAAGAGATTGAGTCGGAAGAGACCAGCACTCTTCAAATCGGGTCAGTGGCAACTCCATCCTTGTCACAGACTATTTGACCAAGATGGGCATCAAGACAGTTCCTCACCCTCCCTATAGTCTAGACATTTCTCTCTGTGACTTTTGGTTATTCTCAAAGCTCAGAGGCTGTCGTTATGAGACAATTGAGGAGATGGAAGAGGCTGTGACGAAGGTCATTGACAAACTCACAGAAGAAGACTTCCATGGGGCGTTCCAGAAGTTGTTGGAACGGTTCAACAAGTGCATTGCAGCCGGAGATTACTTCGAAGGGGACTAGAGTTTCATGTGTGTACAATCAATAAAAGTTCCCATACGAAAAAAGTCTGGAAACTTATTTAATGATCCTCATATATATATATATATATATATATATATATAATGTTGTGCAGCTATCACGGATTTCCTTGACCCTCTCCCGCCACCCTTTTCTATCGCTCTTGGGCTGTCTTCCAGGCTACATCCAGCATCGGCACAGAGCTGTTGTATATAGGTTCTAGATGGTCGTCCTACCTTTGTTCGTCCACGTGAAGGGGTTCACAGTAGTACATCGCTTATGAGTTCGTCCTTACTTCTCCAACAGTGTCCTGCGTATCTGGTTTGTCTAACTTGGTTAGTTTTCGTGATGGGTGGTAAGTGGCCGTACAGCTGCTGTTTTGTGAGGTGTTGCTTCCAGCATTCTTGTGTAATTGCCATCAAGCTTTTTCTCCATACTTTTTGTTAGCGTCCATGTGTGTAGCCACACGACCACTGCTGAGAAAAAAAGCTGCGTTTTATTTTATATGTCGGGTCTGACTTTCATATGACTGAGAGCCTATCGATAGCTGTCCATGCCTTTGCTAATTGGGTGTTGATGTCATTCTCGGTTTACGAGATGCTGCTTTCGAGGTAGGTGAACTAGTCCACGAGTTTCAAAGGACCCCTTTTGTGTAACATTTTTGATTAAAGCACATTTATTTTGTCTTGTCTGGAAGCCTATGCCACCGGCTGCTAGTTCCAGTCTACGTAACAGGTTTTCGGCTTGGACGGGTGTGTTTGCTATAAGCGCTATGTCATCGGCATATTCCACGTATGGAGCAAATACTTCTCCCCTACAGCCTCCTCTAAGAAACTATTGCAGCCATAATGATGCTATATAAAAATACGAAAGTAAAAGTCCACTCACCGGCTGGAGACAGACTAAATCGACATTATAGCTGTTTTTCTGCAAGGAGACACATTATCTGTTTGTTATTTGCCTAGACCGGGACATTTAAAAATGGAACTTGATACCACCTTGCTTAACACTCAGCATTATAAGGTACGGTTCAAGGGTAAAGTGGAGCAATCCTGGGAATGGAGTAGCGCCCTCCCCTACACCTTGGTGTAGTAGCTATCGAAAAGGGAGCCTTCGGGTCACCCTCGACTATGGTCGCTAACTTTACTTACTTACATCTATAGATTTCATGAAAGAAAACAGTTTCAAGCTGGTAAAGGAAAAAAGCAGAAGATACACACACACACACTCACACACACACACACACACACACACACACACACACATATATATATATATATATATATATATATATATTTCAACAAGAAAAAGTTAAAGTTTGTTTGACGCTTTTATAAAAGAGCATTTTAAAAACTAAAATATCAAATTTTGATCTCGCGTTAATCCCTCCATCTCTCTCCCTCTCTCTCTCTCGCTAACACTTGCTAACTTGTAGTTTCAAGTTATTGTTAGAAGATGAATGGAGACATATAGTTAACAATATTAGTGACAACACGAAAATCATGTTGTAGATCGAGTATATTGCTTTCATCAATATAAATATAAATCTGTCCTCAGATTGACACCCAACCACACTGAAATTTGAACTGCCGTTGTGAATGCCATCAGTCAATTATACCGTCTCAAAATTTCTGGGGGAATTGAATGGCATAATGATACTCCAGACAGTACTCAACTGACCCTAGTTTTCTGCGCACTAAAAACAAGACAAAACGAAAGAAAACAAAAAACAACATTGAAAACAACAAAAAACCTGAAACAAAATAAAGAGCACGTGCGAAATTAATAATTTAAAATGGCATCAAGTTACGTATCGCACCCTCTCTTTATATAATTTATTTCCTTTTTCAGTTTCTCACCAATGTGATCATCGGATCAATTGTTCAAGAGCCATTAATTCTGTGCCAACGCTATCCTGATATATATATATATATATATATATATATATATATATATACAATATCATTCATATCGAACACTTTTTTAGTAAACAATGTAAACTATATCATTCCTATGTATACATATTCCCCCATATTTATATGTATATAAATAATGTTATATTAAATCTAAAGAAGAGACGCAAGTAAATAAAAATTCGTTCCGTAAAAACAAAAAGACGTTCTAAATACCCAGAAGACAGAGCGGGTATAAAAACATTAGAATGTTAAAAACTGACTGTGATTTTCCCTTTACGTGATATCTATTCGAGATAAGTATATTCGTGAAACTCAGAGTAGTAAGTTGAGGTTTTGAATTATATATATATATATATATATGTGTGTGTGTGTGTGTGTGTGTGTTCTTTGATGATGAGTTGTTTTTTTCTGGTCAGCCTTATCTTTTAAATCCATAGAGAATCATTGCATTGTACTGTTGCAGCTGTGAGGAAATTCTCAAGCAATGGCTGAATCAGGACTTGTTTTTTAAAAACCTTATCTTTTATAAAAAGGCTAACTTCACAAAATTTAAAAAAAAGACAACATAAACAAATAGATTTTGTCTTTACGTTTTATCTTTTTTCCATTGCTGAAATTACGGATAAAAGATTGAACACCTGCAGTAAATGATATTTTGTTTAAAACTTTAAATTTGTTTTTTAATGTTTTCTTTTGTACTTCAAAAATGTTTATTCCTTCCTAAAGACACATTTTTTGTTCACTTTAGCGTGTTTCTGTTTCAGATTAATTGCAATATATTTTCTCATTGTTCTTCAAAAATGTTTATTCCGTTTTAAATGTATAATTTCGTCTTACGTACTTATATATATATATATATATATATATATATATATATATATATATATATATATATATGCATTTGCTCTGCAAGAAAATACCAACATTTTTTCCTTTTATTAATAACAACATTTTGTCTCGTAAGCTGAGTCAATATCTTTGAAATATTTTTGTTACATAAGCCATAATTTGCTATTCCCGAATGCTTTTGCTGATGTCATGAATCTGATAACCGACACAGGACTGTGTGATTTCGAACTCGCCTGATACTCTTCAAGTGCTACTCTCTGGATTTGACATGGCCTTGGAATCCACGCACTTAGGACTACCTGAGCATTCCCGATCGTTTAGGTTTTTGCAACCCGTGCGAAGTTTCTTCAACCGTCTGGTTGCTGTACTATGATCAACTGCTTCTTCACCTTTAGAACGACAAATATTTTTTGATTATTCATTTAGGTTTATGGCGCAGTCCGAATTTGCCTCGCATGAGTTCCCGAAATAGGTTACATTGCACGTTTGTGTGTGTGACTTTCAAATCACAACGTCTCTACCACGAAACTAACATTCACTGCGGGAAATATACCACGGCTTGAACTGTTTTAATAATGTGAGATATTCGCCACAAACTAGTATATACATTGCAAAAATTTCGGAATTAGAGTAAAACTTTTATCCTAGTATTATTCCAAAATAGCAATATTTTGCTATTTTATTGGTTTGGTTGAATTTGGTTTATTTGTTTAAAAGCATATCAACTCTTTATGGGTGAGTAAATGCAGTAGGTTGATTAATTTTTAAAAATTTGATAACAATCGAAATTATATTTTTCAGAAAACATTTGTTTGCACACAGTAATATAATGGCAAACAGGTGACCGTGGTGTAATGATTATCGTCGAAGGTTATAGACACAGTGACACGAGTTCCAAGACAAGACTTATTACATTTCACATAGCACAAATACCATTGGGGAAGGTACGAATCATATTATTCTCCACCCAGCAATGGGTAAATAGTAGGGTAGACTTGGTTATTTAACCTTGGTTTGGAAACCAGTCTTGAAGAAGGAAAACTTTGAATTCAAACCTGTCAAAATCCGCTTAAAAATGACATTTTTTGACATTCTGTCCGTCTTGAGGGGTTGGTAAATACATATTTTGATAGTAAGTATTCTTTTCTAATACAAAAAAGATTAAACAAAATTATGTGGTTTCAAGGAACTGTTTCTATTAAATAATAATCATTGTTTACATAGAGTTATGTGATTTCAAGTATTCTTTCAAACAGATCTTTTTGATCCATACATAACAGGTACTACCATTCCATAGCAGAGTGAACTTTGAATTCATGGCACTAAGTAAAGTACTCCTCATTTCCAAGAGATCCAGAACTAGAGCCTCGGTACCATAAGAAATATTTTGTATCATATTTAGAACACAACTTTTTTGCGATCGGGGGAATTTTAGCCCTCTGTAGGGGATGCAGTAAGAGTATTAAAGGCCTACTAACATATTGATACGTTTTATTAGAAGAAGTCTTCTATCACGTGCTGACAATGTTTTGTTTTTTTTTTTTTTTTATAAGTGTCTATTATATTATCTGTATTTTTTGATTTCATATCACACCATGGAAACACAAGAAAAAAGAACAAATGAGTGCCAGGTACATACGTAAATAGCAAAAACATATTTAATAAGAATTAACAAAGGAGTCACATAAAATGTACAATTTTCACATCTCAGGACAACCTATATCATTTGCCATCTCCTTTGGTAAACTTTCTGGACTAAACAATAAATACTTGCTCGAATTGTCTTAAACTCTGTCCCCATGTCATAGCTGCCGCAAGTACCCAGTCTACTTTATTGCCTATAATGACAGAAATCTTTGTGAATCCATACAAATATAAACAATAAAGTACAAAGTCTATTTTATTGCCTATTATGGCAGAAACCCTTATGGATGCATAGAAATTTCAACAATAAAGTACAAAGTCTACTTTATTGCCTATTATGGCAGAAAACCTTATGAATGCATAGAAATTCCAACAATAAAGTACAAAGTCTACTTTATTATCTATATTGGCAGAAACCCTAATAAATGCATAGAAATTTCAACAATAAAGTACAAAATCTACTTTATTATCTATTATAGCAGAAACCCTTATGGATGCATAGAAATTTCAACAATAAAGTACAAAGTCTACTTTATTGCCTATTATGGCAGAAACCCTTATAAATGCATAGAAATTTCAACAATAAAGTACAAAGTCTACTTTATTGCCTATTATGGCGGAAATCTTTATGAATACATACACATTTCAACAATAAAGTGCACAGTCTATTTTATTGCCAATTATAGCACAGGTCTTTATGAATGCATACCAATTTCTCGGCATTTTCCTACATCCAAGCCAATATCAAAACGACCAGCATCATATTCAATCGTTAATTCGTATGACTAAAGAGCAATATCACAGTCATTGTATATCTAATTTGCATTATAATTCTAAAATTGGTTTTAATAAATAACAGTCCTATGTTTGTGGGTAGAGTTTTCACCAATTGTCCGGGATACCTGTGTTCAATCCCAAGTCTAGTCGAAGACCCCCCAAAATGGTATCTAATACCTCCTTGCTTAACACTCAGACTTATAAGGTACTATTTACCAACCCCTCCGCTCGGGCAGGATATGACACAAGGTCAATTTTTAAGCGGAGTTTAACAGGTTTGAATTCAGAGTTTTCCTTCTCCTAGACTAGTTGCGTGAATACATAGAGAAATAACTGGAAAAAAAATCGCCCAAAATGTGTTTAGAAAACAAGGAAGAAAACAATTGTCCCAAAAATACTGTAGAATAATGAAATACTTGAAAATACCAAGAAATATCGTCAAAATAGAATAAAAACAAGACGAGAAGCACTACACAGGAAATGTAATAATTAATGAATAAAAAGTGATCGCTCTTTTACTTGGTTTTCGTTTGGTCCAAAGATTTTACAGTTATCTGAAGTTATGTCATCTTTTATTCAATTGTATGAGAAAATATCCCACTTATGACGTAACATTGATACAAAAACACTATTCTTAGATATACTGATGGTTGCATAGTGGAAACCCCATCTTCATTGGAAATTCACAATCGCTTCTAACCATTTTCTTCTTATTAAGCAAGTCGTGAAGAGAATGATAGTGTTCACCTGCGAGCAACAAACGTGTAGTTAACGATGTGAAAAGCAATGTGGGGAGCAGGTGAAGACGAAGTGATTTTAATGAGACACTTCCAGCCATGTTTATCATCGTCACGAATCGTGAATCATAAGTGCTTAGTTCTCATATTTCGTCTTTCATTTCTCAATTAAAGTACGAAAAAATCAATTTTCTTCTTTTTTGGAGGGGGGATTAGAGAAATAATTGAACATTTAATTCAATTTTTTTAATGCAACGTCTCACACGAATAAAAAAAAAAACGACGAAAAATAATAAACTTTTGTATTACTCCCTCATCCTGTCCTCATTAGGATCAAATATATTAATCCCTGTATTGCAATGTATACGAAGATTAATTGTGAAAAAATAACGTTTACATCAATTATTGGTCAGTATAAAAGATCAGACTGTTGAACCTTGCTTTGTAGAATGGATTTTTCATATCCCGTCAAATATTAGGTCGTGGGATATCAGTCTGGGTTATTCCCCTTCGTAACATCACCCAGGGCAAAGAGAGAGAAAGTCACCGTGGTGTAGCGGCTAACGTGCTGAATTACTACATCGTAATTACGAAGTTCGAACATCAGTCGCGCTACTACGTTCACTTTAGGACTGATACTCTTGGTAAAAGTACGAAATACCTTGCCCTCCCTGATATGGATTAAATAATACCTTTACTGTTCTTCTACAATAATGTATTTGGCATTTAATAACCCACGAAGGTTGATATATCATTAAACAAAGAAAGCAAAGCAGATCAATGTGAGAGTTACTTGGTGACTCCTATTTTTCCAAATAAAAAATATCACATTGTACTGGGTTACATGGTACTAGTAATAAGAAACAATCCGATTGTTTCTGAATTTGGATTTCTCTTTCTTCAAAACTGATTACTGTTCCACTATTTACTCATGGCTGGGAAGAGATGGATTTGAGGTTGGTTGGTTGGTTGGTTTTATGGCATATAAACCTTTTTAAGGTATTTAACACCAAATCCATTGTTAGACAAATAATCAGTTCTATTTCAATGAATACACAGTTTAATTGTCAAAAACATTTCTATTTAAAGCTATTCAGTTTATTCAAACAGTTCAAATTTAGCTTATTCAGTTTAATATAAGTACAAGTTAAATGTGAAAGCAGTTCTATATTAAACAAATCAGTTTAGCATGAGTACGCAGTTTAAATGTAAGTACGGTTCAATTGTCAGAAACATTTCTATTTCAAGCCATTCAGTTTAGTCAAAGAGTTCTAATTCAAACAATTCAGTTTAGCATAAGTATGCAGTTAGTTCAAACAGTTCAAATTTAGCTTATTCAGTTTAATATAATTACAAATTAAATGTGAAAGCAGTTCTATATTAAACATATTAGTTTAGCATAAGTACGCAGTTTAAATGTAAGTACGGTTTAATTGTCAAAAACATTTCTATTTAAAGCCATTCAGTTTAGTCAAAGAGTTCTAATTCAAACAATTCAGTTCAGCATAAGTATGCAGTTAGTTCTATCTAACCCATAGATAGGGCCCTATCAAGTGCTACCATTCCAAGACAAAATGGACCTGGGAGTAATAGCAATGAAGGGGTACTCCGTATTCCCCAAAGCTCCAGCATCACTGCAACCTCACCATCAAATTGTTTTGTGTCATATCCAGGACACTTATTGGGTGGGTATTACCCATCTGGAGAGTTGCTGTCGCTGTATTCTACAGCCCCAACCGATCAGGCAATGGATTTAAGGGTATTAACCCTTCGTCCTGGATTTGAACTTGTTTTTCTCTTACGATGATAACCATATTCCAGGCGAATCTCAAAAAGGAAAACATGAATAACGCGTCTCAGGAAAACATGTATATTGAATATGAATAAAGAATTTTGGTTGGAATAAACGAATGTAAAAATAAAGTATTTTACAAGAAATACTTAAGCAGAAAATCTAAATTGAACATATTGCTCAAATGTTGGTCGAACTAAAAAAAGACATCATTGTACCAGTGCTGTTTATTGTAGATATATACAAAATGAAACACTGGATCAACGGTAAAGACTCGTAATTTTAAAGTGTTTTTTTTTTTTTTACACCAAACGCTTAAAAATGGTGATGTTATTATAAAAGGCCAACACGTTATCTTATAAACAACAAAGATAATGATAAAATTCTGAAAAGTTGACGGAATAATAAAAATACTTCATGTCAGTTGACACAAAAAATGGCCAATGTGATATATCGGTTAAAAATTGTCTCATAACAAGAAAGATGAAGCATAAAAAAGGCAAAAATCGGTCTCGTCTCTCATTTGCTATGGGTAAATAGTAAGACTGACTGGATTCTTTAGCCTTGTTATGACAATCAGTATCGATGTAGAAAAACGCTAAATTTAAACCAGCTTTACTCCATCGAAAGATAAACCTTTTGTCTCATCTTCCCTTGTCATACAAAAATCACTGAGAAAAAATTGGGCCAAAAAGTTGTATTTGAAATAACAAGGAAGCAAATAATCGCTCCGAAAATATTGTGGAATAATGAAATACCTGAAAAGACCAAGAAAATATTTCATTTATAAGAATGTTTGATGGAAACATGAACCAAGAAGCGAGACGTAATGACTAAAGTACTGGACTGCGAATAGTTTGAACTCCAGTCGAGCTATTACTTTCACTTTCGGTTTAATACCCTTGAGAAACGGATGGAACTCCCTAAATAGGATCACTGCTGTTCTTCTAAAAGAGGGTGGGTATTGGGTTAAATATATATAATTAAGTCACATACGGGGATCATTAAATAGGTTTCGAGACTTTTTTTGTATGGGTACTTTTATTGATAGTACACACATGAAACTCTAGTCTTCTTCGAAGTAATCTCCTCCGGCTGCAATGCACTTGTTGTACCGTTCCAACAGCTTCTGGAACGCCCCACGGAAGTCCTTTTGTGTGAGCGTGTCAATGATCTTCGTCACAGCCTCTTTCATCTCCTCAATTGTCTAATAACGACAGCCTCTGAGCTTAGGAAATAACCAAAAGTCACAAGGAACAAGGTCTGGACTATAGGGAGGGTGTGGAACTGTCTTGATGCCCATCTTGGTCAAATAGTCTGTTCATTGTCCTGGTGGAAATGCCACTGACCTTATTTGAAGAGTGCTGACCTCTTCCGACTCAATCTCTTCTTGAACTCCCTCAAAACCTCAACATAGTAACCCTAACCCTAACCCTTTGGCCAATCAACTCTGGTGTATTGAACTCCTTACTCGTCCCACACCTCTCATCATCCCTCACAGACTCCCTGCTTTCCTTGAATCTCTTATGCCACTCAAAAACTGATTCTCGATTCATGCAACATGGTCGAAAAGCAGTCTGAAGCATTCCATACGTTTCTGTGGCCTTTTTTCCAAGTTTAAAACAGGATTTTATTGCATATCGTTCTTCTAAAGTCTCCGTCCAGATTGAATTTATGAAATTCACTAGCTGTGACAATCAGGCTTTAGTAGGATGTATTCCAATTGCTGCTGTAGCTGTTCCTTTGAAGCTGAAATCATGAAAATGGGTCAGTCATCTCATAATATGTATAGCAATAAGATATTGAATTTTCAAGAGTCTACGACAATTTCAAATGCCTGTACTAAAAGTCAGGAAACTTATTGAATGAAATAATAGCTTGTAGATAACATTATTTTAAAACCAGTCAGAGATAATTTATTTGTACAAAGATAAATAGTTTCAAATCTTGCTATATAACACAAATAATTCTGTTCAATATTATTCATTTGTTTGCCTGGTTCTAAGTATTACAATGTAATTCTAATAATTCAATTTTACATCAGTCATTTGTTTGCACACAGTTAAATGGTTTTGTTTAGTTTGGTTCGGTTTGGTTTTATGGCATATCAACGATTGTAGGTTATTTAATGCCAAATCCTTTTCATACATATGTATTGAATATATGATTTCTAGAAATATTTTGCACCCAGTTAAATGGATTTATTGATTTCTAATACTAATAATTCTATTTACAATATATATAATACTATTTATTATATTTACTATATATAATACTATTTACTATATATATAATACTATTTACTATATTTATTATATATATAATACTATCTACTATATATATAAAACTATTTACTATATTTTGCACCTAGTTAAATGGTTTCACTTATTTCTAATACGAATAATTCTACTCACGATATTTATGTAATATAATGGCGGAGGGATTTCGTTTTATGTATCTTGCCTTTCGTTTTAGTTAGGATGAGAACCTTTCGCTTAGTACATGGGTGAGTAAGGTACAACATTAACGCAGGTGTTCACACGCGCGTGGAGAGGATGTGTCATTCAGAGATGTCAAAATAAAAATCCCAGGTAGAAATTGAGACCAGGGTGTTTGGGTGACGTCCCGCACCGGAAGCGTGGGCTGAGGTCTGAGAAAAAGCAGTTAGTTGAGTTCCCGCCTCGGAAGAAGAAGGTTGACTGGGCGAGGCCAGACGACTTTGTGCACTACGGGCGCCGCGCGTTGGTTGAGTTGAGAGCTGACGATGTAAAAGCAGTCATCATAGAAAGATTGTGTCTCTCTCACCTCGTGTCGAAAAACCTTTAAACTCAAAAAGGTGACTAAAAGTTTCATACCTGAACCAATTTCGTAAAGTTTCGTGTTTTTAGATTCCCTATGTCTGTTTCACACATCAGTATATTATGTGTATGTAACATTTATAATACTATTTACTATATTTGTCTGCAGACAGTTTAATGTTTTTAAGTATTGCTATGTATCACTACTAATTCAAATAAACTCCCGTCATTTGTTTACACACAGTTAAATGTAAAAACAGCCCTATTTCAAAAAACTCAGTTTAGCATAAGTACTCAGTTTTTTTGGTAACACACAATTAAATGTAAAAACAGTTTCATTTCAAACAATTCAGCTTAGCATGAGTACAGTTTAAATGTCAAACAGTTCTATTTGACCAAAAATTGGACCCATTCAGATGCAAACAATCCAGGCCAGAATGGATCAGGGAGCACTAGCAATATCAAGATACTCTGCATTCCCCAAAGCTCCAGCATTACTGAATCCTGACCATGAGATTGTTTAGTGTCATATCCAGAACACTTATTGGGGGAGTTTTACCCCTCTGCAGAGATGCAGTCATGCATTCTGCAGCACCAGCTGACTGAGCCACACTGTTAAATGGTTTCAAATATCGTAAATGATCAAACAATACTATTTGACCGATAGTTTCGACTCTAACTGTTGCTACTACTATGGGTCAGAGTGAAACTGGGAGTAATGGCAGTAAATGAGTAGTTCCCATTTCCCAAAGCTCTAGGACTGGAGCCTGACCACCAGATGAATTTCATACCCAGCACATTCGTTGACGTGGTGGTGGTGGTCTTACCTTTCTGCAGAGGTAAAATCGGTTTTTTCTCCAGCCCCAGCCGACTGGGAATGAGAAAAAGTTATGATTCCTTTATCTAATCAATTGAAGCAATTGGCAATGTGTGTACGTGATTAATAGATTATGACTGATCCGATTAAAACAATAATTCGTCACGCATTTTTGTCACACTTCATGCTGTCAGAATATCGAAAAACATTTATTCTTCTCACCGATTTGCTGTTTACGTACGAGCTTTGCATTTTTTCAAGTGGATCTACGAGCTTTACAATTGTTAATTAACTGATTAAATAATTATTTAAAACCATAAAGTTCACTTGTAGCAGCTGGAATATCGAATTTTCACCGGTTAAAGTAAAATGTTCATTTAAACAAACAAAGAAAAAATTGTTTTAGAAGAGCATAAATCATAGATTTTATTTCATTTTATTTTTTTCATCCCTTGAAATGGCACGTTTCAGGAATAGATTATTGCAAAGAAGTAATCGAATTCAGATAGAAGCGTTGCATGTTAACCTCATTTCAAGATCTCAAAGAAAAAATATGAGCCGAGATCATAGAGTATGTATTTACCTAACCCCTCCTCCACGAACCGGATGCGACACAAATCAGTTTATAAGAAGGGTATTCTGCACTTCACCGGTCCTTTAGATCTAAGTTTCTATGTTAGTTTATTTGTGGGTTATCTAATGCCAAAACCATCTTTGTTGAAGAACAGTAATGGTCCTATTAAACATTAGCTGACTGGGATAAGGGGGTTCATACCACTTTCAAGTGCATGGGTTCGAAAATGAACGCAATAGCGCAGTGACTGGAGTTCGAACTCGCTTACTACAATAATACAGGCCACAACATTAGCCATTACGTAATGGGGACTCGCCCTTTTACTGGTCCCGTCACCTTGCTTGATTGTAGTGGCGCTTGGATATCTAGGGTGTTTTGGGTAGCACAGTATGCCCAACTATTTAACAATATCTAGAGGGAGAGAGAATAATTGAATTTATAATCAACGTTAAAGAGCCTAGTCTGCCCTACTATTTACTCATAGGTGGAGGGAAAGAGAATTATTTAATTTATAACCTACGTTAAAGACTACAGTCTGCCCTACTATTTACCAATATCTAGAGGGAGAGAGAACAATTGAATTTATAATCAGCGTTAAAGTGTCTAGTCTGCCCTACTATTTATCTATAAGTAGAGGGAGTGAGAATAATTGAACGAGCTCAGTCTGCCCTACTATTTACCCCTAGGTAGAGGGAATGAGAATATTGAATTCATAGCGAATGTTAAAGATCTCAGTCTACCGTACTATTTTCTCCGAGGTGAAGGGAGAGAAGATAAATGGATTTATAACCAACGTTAAAGAGTTCAGTCTACCCCACTATTTATCCATAGCTGGATAGAGAATAAATGCATACATAACTAACGTTAACTAGCTCAGTCTACCCTACTATTTACCCATTGGTGGAGGAAGAGAGAATAACTGAATTCATAAGGGACGTTAAAGAGTCCAGTCTTCCATACTATTTACCCATTGGTGGAGGAAGAGAGAATAACTGAATTCATAAGGGACGTTAAAGAGTCCAGTCTACCCTACTATTTACCCATTGGTGGAGGAAGAGAGAATAACTGAATTCATAAGGTACGTTAAAGAGTCCAGTCTTCCATACTATTTACCCATTGGTGGAGGAAGATAGAATAACTGAATTCATAAGGGACGTTAAAGAGTCCAGTCTTCCATACTATTTACCCATTGGTGGAGGAAGAGAGAATAACTGAATTCATAAGGGACGTTAAAGAGTCCAATCTTCCATACTATTTACCCATTGGTGGAGGAAGAGAGAATAACTGAATTCATAAGGGACGTTAAAGAGTCCAGTCTTCCATACTATTTACCCATTGGTGGAGGAAGAGAGAATAACTGAATTCATAAGGGACGTTAAAGAGTCCAGTCTTCCATACTATTTACCCATTGGTGGAGGAAGAGAGAATAACTGAATTCATAAGGGACGTTAAAGAGTCCAGTTTACCCTACTATTTACCCATTGGTGGAGGAAGAGAGAATAACTGAATTCATAAGGGACGTTAAAGAGTCCAGTCTTCCATACTATTTACCCATTGGTGGAGGAAGAGAGAATAACTGAATTCATAAGGGACGTTAAAGAGTCCAGTCTACCCTACTATTTACCCATTGGTGGAGGAAGAGAGAATAACTGAATTCATAAGGTACGTTAAAGAGTCCAGTCTTCCATACTATTTACCCATTGGTGGAGGAAGATAGAATAACTGAATTCATAAGGGACGTTAAAGAGTCCAGTCTTCCATACTATTTACCCATTGGTGGAGGAAGAGAGAATAACTGAATTCATAAGGGACGTTAAAGAGTCCAATCTTCCATACTATTTACCCATTGGTGGAGGAAGAGAGAATAACTGAATTCATAAGGGACGTTAAAGAGTCCAGTCTTCCATACTATTTACCCATTGGTGGAGGAAGAGAGAATAACTGAATTCATAAGGCACGTTAAAGAGTCCAGTCTTCCATACTATTTACCCATTGGTGGAGGAAGAGAGAATAACTGAATTCATAAGGGACGTTAAAGAGTCCAGTTTACCCTACTATTTACCCATTGGTGGAGGAAGAGAGAATAACTGAATTCATAAGGGACGTTAAAGAGTCCAGTCTTCCATACTATTTACCCATTGGTGGAGGAAGAGAGAATAACTGAATTCATAAGGGACGTTAAAGAGTCCAGTCTTCCATACTATTTACCCATTGGTGGAGGAAGAGAGAATAACTGAATTCATAAGGAACGTTAAAGAGTGCAGTCTTCCATACTATTTACCCATTGGTGGAGGAAGAGAGAATAACTGAATTCATAAGGGACGTTAAAGAGTCCAGTCTTCCATACTATTTACCCATTGGTGGAGGAAGAGAGAATAACTGAATTCATAAGGGACGTTAAAGAGTCCAGTCTTCCATACAATTTACTCATTGGTGGTGGAAGAGAGAATAACTGAATTTATAACGAACCTTAAAGAGTTCAGTCCGCCCTTTTATTTACCCATAGGGGAAAAGAGAATGAGTGGACTCATGACTTTTACAAAGGTATTAGCATGATGTGAAATACAAACAACCTCGCTCAAGATTTGATCTCGAGTAGCAAGGTCCTCTCTATACGATGAATACTGTTACGTCATAAACAGAATACAGCTGGTTTGAATTCAAACTTTTCCTTCTCTTAGACTGGTTGCTTTATCAAAGATAACTAAGACTACAGAATCCAATCTGCCCTACTAGCTAGTCTGAGGGGAAAAGAGATTGATTCATACTTTTCCCAAAGTATCAGCGCGAAATGAAACGTAAACAGATTCGTCGAGGATATGAATTCGGGTCACATTAATTATCAAGACTAAAACTTAATTTCATTTAAACTGAGAGATTAAAAAAACAATATATATATGAAAAACAAATTATATTAAATGATTTTAAAACGTGTAGATTTTGTCTGTGCAAAATCACGATACTTTTTGATCAACGGTGTCAATATTTTTTTAATAACAGTTTTTGGAGAAACATCGGATAATATTAGTGCAGCATCCATACAAAATATAAATTAAATAGTAACACTACTGTTCTTCTGGAAGTAAAAGTTTGGCATTAGATAGCCAATAAGAGTTGATTTCCTATTACACTAAGAAATCAAATCAAATCATGCGCTTCAGACCAAGCTATCTCCGATTGTTTTCATTGTTCCCAAACTGTAAATTCATCTCAAGGTTATGATTTGGGGACGTGAATTACACTAAAACATTTGACGGTGCTGTTTTTCCCCCGATTAAAAGATAAGTTTCAAATGTCCTTTAACTTATGAAAAACTTTTTGAAATAAGTATGTAGAACGCTAAGGAGAATATTTTGCAAAAAAATGTTTTGTTAGTTTTTGAAACCACGTATATACAAATACTGTAGACTGAATATAGAATTGTTTAAAAAGTGGTCATAGAAAAAAAAACATTTCTTTAGGTAGCGATCATTAACCTTTTTAGTCTCAAAGTTAGTAAGCTTTACTCAGAAGGGCCCGGGGCCGAGATCTTAATAAGACGAAAAAAACAAAAAGACACTCCCAAACCCTACCCCCCCCCCAAAAAAAAAAACTCGAGCCAAATTAGCAAGGTAATGATAATTCGTTAATGAAATCTATAATATTAATTACAATAAAAAAGGTGTAATATCAGGGTTGACAGAAGGAATACATCAGACAAGTAATGATTTGACAGTTGTGTACTCATGACATGCTTTACTCTTGAGAACAACTGTTCATAGCAGAATAAAGAGACGAACAGACGCGTTACTATTTGGGTGAGATTGATAAGGTCAAGGAATTGCTCATAGTTCTTTCAGAAATTGAGAATGCAGAAAGCAAGAAACTTAAAATCTTCTGAACGCTGAACGTCAATGAGTTCCATCTGCAGTTGTAATGGTACTACTCCACAGTCAATATAAAAAGAATTTTGTTTGTTTGTAAGGAAAAATCCATCCTTCTAGAGGAACAATAGTGGTACTATTTAACTCATAGCTGGGAGGATAAGGGGTTCATATCTTTCTCAAGGGTATTTGCCTGAAAGTGAACGTAATAGCATGATTGGAGTATGAACATGCTTACTATGATTCCGCAGTCGATCGCTTTAACCATTACACCACGAGAACACCCACAAAGAATTTTGAAGGTTTGATGTAGAGCCGTACAGGTGAGCCTCAAGAGCTGCATGTAGCTAGAGCCGCGGCGTGAAGAGCCTTATGTTTAACAAAAACAGGAATATTGCTTAACAAAACTAATATCAAGTTCTAAAGTAAGGTATGAATTGAGAACGTCAATAACAAGCTTCGTCGTCCTCAAGGAAAGATTAAAACACTCCCATAATCATGAGTGGGAGAGGCTTTTTAATTCTCTACTTGAAGCTCTCTGTCAATTAAGACAAAGTCACTCTGATCTATAACCACAAGTATGGAGCCTCTGGTAGGGAACAAACTTAAATAGTGATAATGTTCTCGAAAGCTGAAAAACATGAAACTAATACACGGAAGTCAGAGCCTCATAGAACCCGAAAAGAGTAGGTTATCCACCACATCGGACATAGTTAATAAACACCCTCAAACTTACCTAAAAGAAAAGAACATTTTAAATGGACATGTGAAGAATTGTACGGAATCAAACATTTTCATAGAATGCAAAAAACTGAAATCGCTTTGAGAAAAATAGACCCCCCCCAAAAAAAACTTTTGTCTTTCCCATCAGCAAATACCAAGCAACATCATGAACTTTCTAAAGAAAGCAAAGAGAGACAGCAAATTGTAGAATACAAAATCTTAAAAGTTCCCTATTACAAGCAATATTTACAAAGAAAGTCTTAAAAATAACAATATCAGCAAAACTTTCAAGCCACCAATCGGTAGAATCTATGAAAACACTGAAAACGCAATAACCTTTCTATAATGAAACAAGTAGGAAATGTTCTCTTATTACAAGCAACATTTACAAAGAAAGTCTTAAAAAATAACAATATCTCCGAACCTTTGAACCCTTTTATAATCACATAAGAAAAAGTTGACCTAAAAAAACCCAAGTTGCCGTAAAACCCCCAAAACAAACAATTCTCTCGATATATTTAGACACACCTCGTATTTTGTGGATAGAAATGATATTGTGAGAAAAATACAAACTACCAAAAAAGAAAAAAAAAGACTCCCAAAAACCCAGAAAAAAAAAAAAAATAAACAGACCCCGCCAAAAAAAAAAAAAAATACATGCAAGAAACCCAGTTAAGATGATAACAGTCCCAAATAATCAATGTTGTGGTGTTAATAATGATACCTTCTGGGTGACGACCACAAAACTCCATGAATTGCTGTGCGTGCTGTTCATAGATGGAATGAATTGCAATGGGAGTGTGATTTAATATGATTCAATGTTGAGTTATTACGATTCTTGTCACTAATCGACGGTCTGTTCTTATATCATCAGTTGACACCAACAGTTTTACCGTACCGATAAGGTCTGCTATAATTCATATATTCCCGGTATATCCTTGCTTAAATAAAAGCTAAAGCTGTAGTCTCTGGGGAAAATGCTTTAGTTGTTTGGTATGAAAAAATCACTCAGCAGTCAAATAGTGTTCCATTATCTCCACACCCCAAAGCTGACACAGCTACACTAGGTCTTCAACAAGAACCTCGTTCACTTGTGCCAGTCTAATATCTATCCCATCTATGCTTTTCCAATAAAGGTGAATTAGGTTACAAAATCAATTCTTTGTACACTATCTCTCTTTTTGACCTTTTTCACTCGGCATTTTTTCCAGACAACTGACAATTCAATAAAATCTTACTTTACTTAAAAAGCAGACTCGTATACATTATATTTCTACGACCAGATTTCCTATTAATGAAGTTCAAAATAGTGGAATGCAGTGAAAGGGTATAAATTTTATCACTTTTAATGATTATCCATTGCTTAAATACTATTATTTTCATATTTTTATCTTATATGTATATAAAAAAGAAAAGAAGTTCAGTAGAGTTTTGTATATGAAAAAAAAAAGGAAGTTCAGTAGATTTTCAACGGCTTCATCTGGGGGCTTCACCTGACTGCACCTTTGCAGAGGGGTAAGACCTCCCGACAACGAGTGTCCTAGATGTGACACCGAACTGAATCTGATGGTGAAGTCCTCGTCTTGGAGTTTTGTAGAATGTTGAGTAAACCTTCATTACCATTACATACAGTTTACACTTTACGGAGTGGTCCTATCTGGTAGAGTCTCAGCTATGGGTCAAGTAGAACTGCTCAATCAATTACTAGGGATCATAATTATTAATTATTGGAAACTATAAAACTGGGAGCAAATTATTCGCACCAGATACAAAGTGCAGAAGCAAAATATAGAATAATTTTTAAAAAGTTTTTTTTAGTCTAATTAGTGAAATTTATGAAATAAAATGCGATAAATCTAAATTTTCATGATAAGCTCTTTCACTGAAGCATTTTTTTATTAAAATCTGACCCATTATGAGTGAGCGAGAAAAGTAATGACAAAAAAATCTATGATTTATTTAACTCTGAAACACAGCAAACAAATTTCTGAAATTATTAGAGTTTCTTTATGACCTACATCAAGCCCAAACCTTTACCCCCTTGATTACGCTAAATGAGGCGTTTTAGAAAACAAAACAAATGCAACTCTCCATCAAAATATTGGTTCGCTTAAGACTGCTATTGAGGAGGAATGGAATAAAATGTCTGAAGAATTTATTTTGAAGGTAGGCTAATCCTTTCGAAAGCGTGTTGATACAATAACTGAAAAAAATGGCAACCATTTTGAGTAAATTTACTGTTTTGTATCAGAAGTTTTATTTTGTCGTTTGTTTTTCAAAATCAAAATTAATTTTGTTTTATAATAGATCCGTTTGCAATATACAAGAATATTCCTAATTTTTCTTCGAAACCCTGTATGAATTGGTGATAAATAGAATTATGAAAGCTAGATAGGAATACCTGAGACCATTTAACTGTGTGCACACTAATGAGCTCTACTAACTCATTTAAAAATAAGGTTAACTGCAAACATTTGGATGAAAATCGTTATATATATATATATATATATATATATATATATATATATATAACAAGATTTGTCATTAAATAACTCCCAATAGTTGATATGCTATAGAAGACCAACCAACCAACATAGAATAATGTAATTCTATCTTGTTATATACTTTTTATTTTATTCTTTTATTCCCCGAACAATAATAGTTCGCATATGCTATTTATCTTTGGTTTAGTGCGATGTTACAATTTACGTCTAACTGATAACGTTCATATCTATTTTTTTCTCTTTCCTGACGATCGAATTAAAATTTATTCAGTCGAGCCAGCCACTATTGTAAACTGTTGTTGCTTAAAATATAAAAGGTATTCTCAGAAATCGATACAATCAATGAATTAAAAAAGAATTAGACGAAGGAACAGAAATAACGTCAAAATAAACTACAGTCTTTTAACATTATATAAATGGATTCTTTTTTAGTAGATAAATACATTTTATTTTGTAGCACATGAAATGTCGGATTTGGACTTAAGCTGAAGTGAAACTCTAAATTTTAGCAGTGACAATATAAATTTTTTAGTAAGAAATCCTCAAAATTTAAATACATATTGGAAAAACATTCATCATTTACGACCAACAATTCAAAACATTTAATAAGTTTTTATAAATAATTCGTTGCCTCAACTAAAGTCCCTAAATAAGCAAAGTGCTGTTTATTCATTCAAAAGTTAATTTTCGCTATATCAGTTAGTAGCAATCGGTTAGGTTTTTTTTTGTTTAATGGCATATCAAAATTTGTTGGCTATTTAATGCCAACCTCCTAAAAGAACAGTAGTCGTACTATCTATAGCTGCAAGGGTAAGGGGGTTCATATCTTTACAAAGTGTATTTGTCCGAAAATGAACGTAATAGCGCTACTAGAGTTCGAACTAGCTTACTAAGATTCTGTAGTACAGCGTTTTAGCCATCACACCACGAAGATATTTCTTTGGTAATAGTAATAGGATAAAGAAATCTAATACAAGGTCACCCCCCCCAAAAAAAACCCACGATCATTCATCGTGGATTAACTTGTTTTCCCACTTTATCTCACTGGTTTTGTACCCTCATTTGGTTGTATAGGCACCATTAATTATAGCGTGTCTTGGATAGGAATAATCTGGCGGAGGCCATCCCTCTTCTACTCTACAAATTATTTGAATTCTGAGCTTTCCTTTTCTTAGTCCGGTTGTCATACAAAGGTGAAAGAACCCAGTCCGCCTTACAATTTTCTGATAGCTAGTGGGAGAACAGTTGAATTCATACCTTTCCCCTAAGCTATGAATCCATCTATGCGTAATGCAGACTGGCTTATTCAGGATATGGATTTGGGTAGCTTAGTCCACTACCGATGATAACCATAACGTCAAGTACGCTTCTCATTACTTGAAGAAAAATCAACGTTCTCTATGGTAAAAAGAACTGTATAAAGCAACTACTGTTTTTTAAGATATATTTGATAAAACAAATTGACCGATAATTATCAAAACGATTTAAAAGCAGTTGTTGCATCCCCAATCCTGGTATGCATGATACGTTTCATTTCTATTTTAATTTCGATGTTGGATTGTCTAGCATCCCACTCTTCTCTAGCTATTTCGTCGCGTCGTCTGCCGTATTTCTGTTCTTTTCCATCTTGTCGTCTCTGTGTTTTTCGGTACGTTAGTTGGTTGGTTGGGTTTTAAGGCATATCAACCATTGTAGGTTATTTAACGCCAAATCCATTTTATACAAATAATCAGCTTTTTCAAACAATTCACTTCAGCATGAGTACACAGTTTAATTGTCGAAAAAATTTCTATTTCAAGCAACTCTGTTTAGTCCAACAGTTCTAATTTAAACATTTCAGTTTAGTGTAAGTACTATTTCAATGTTAAAAACAGTTCTATTTCAAAAAATTCAGTTTAGCGTAAGTACGCAGTTTATTTCAGGTAATTCCGTTTAGCATAAGTACGCAGTTTAGATGTCAAAACAGTTCTATTTCTAGCAATTCAATTTAGCATAAGTACGCAGTTTTAATGTCAAAATAGTTAAGTTTAGCATAAATAAGCAGTTTAAATGCCAACCTCCCAGTAAACTCTCAAAACCACTGTTACGTTATATTTGACCCATACATAGGACCCTGTCAGGTGCTACCACTATAGGCGACCACCACGCATCCAGTGAAAGCTAAGCCCTCGTCCAATAAAGGTGTCACGATAAATCGTTCAGATTAGAACTATTCAAACTAACTTATAATTCATATCAGTTATTGGTTTCGCCGATATATTATATAACTCAGTCCTTTGGACAGAATAAAAGTAAAAAATACCTGATTGTTACAATTTTATAAACGTCCAAGTCTTTTTTTTTTATATGGTCGTCAAATTATGTGGAATTGCTTTGTCTATATGTCTCCTTTCCAAGTGTAACAAAATATGAGTAAGTGTCACCAGAGAATGTCCATTGTCTACCAAAGCAAATCTATATCTAAATTTTATATCATTTCTTTTGATATGTAATTTCCAAATAAGCAAAGTAATCTTAGTGGACTTTACTTTCAAGTAGGATTCGACGCTTAAACAGAGAACTCACCAACTGAAACTTACTCTTCAAAACACATATACTGAGATTCTCGTCTGAAGAATTAATGAACTAATATCAATGTTTCATCACTGAATTTTAAAAAAATAATGTTTCGAAGAGCCGATGTAACGATAAATCAGAGAGAAGTTCTACTCAATGATGAAATTATTCAACAATTCAGACGACCGAGAATAATAAAATCAAATAAAAAGAAACTAAATACATTAGCAAGTTTCAACTCAATGTCGCCTAAGTTATTGTCAAATCCAATTTTGGTTGGAATATTTCATTTTCAAAATAATAAGCGTAAAATGTAGAATTTGTTTATAAGTCATGGGGGCATTCGATTAAAAATCGATATCTTTCAAAATGACAGTCTAATTTTATTTAAATGATAAAAGTCTTTAAATCCGCAATTGATTAGTTCAGTAAAATATTCTGTCAGGCAATTCAAAATAATTATCATTGGATATATTAGATGGTTTATGACAATCTATCTATCTATCTATCTATCTATCTATCTATCTATCTATCTATCTATCTATCTCCGTACAGTCAGTTGGAGCGGTAAAATGCTCTAACCCTAAAACGTCCTATCACACTAAACTGTATCGGAGGGTGAGGCTCCAGTTCTGGAGCTTTGGAGAAGCCATTACCTCCAAATTAACTTGGATTAATTGGATGTACCTGTGAGGATTTCATCAATGGCTCGAATGAAACTGTTCAATCGTTTACCGAGGATTATTATTATTATTATTATTATTATTATTATTATTATTTGAAACCATACAACTGAGTGCAGATTATAAACGTTATACTGGAATAACTGATACATAGAATTACTTATGTTAAATAGCAATACTTGAAACCATTTTACGGTGCGCTAACAAATGAGCTGTGGCTCGTTTAAAAAGAAAATTACCTATAAACTATTCACTGGCTCTCCTCATGAACTGAGCACTCCAGTAGCCGATAACGTATATGTAAAAAATATGACTAAAAAATTCCTACGCTTAAGGTGAGAAAGACGATGGTTCTAGGGTAAGATATCCGACTGACGTATAGTCAGCCGGGTTACGATCTCAGCTTGAAGTATCTCGTGGGTCTAGCCAGGCTGAAGAGCTGTAATACAACAAAACAGTTCGTCTATGAATGACTATATATATATATATATATAGTTGGCTGATAGTAGTCGAGGGTGACCCGAAGACTCCCTTTTTCAGTTGTTATTACACCGGGGTTTAGAGGATGGCGCTACTCTTTTCTCTAGATAGCTCTATTTACTCTTGATTTGTACATTGTAATTTTGGGTGTTAAGCAAAAAGGCATCAAGTACCATTTTTGAGTGTTTAGTATGATTTGACCAGGGATTGAACCCCGTCTCCCTGGCTATTGGTGATAACTCTAACCTTTATACCGATGAGTCGGTAATATATATATATATATATATATATTCATGACATTTTTTGTCTATATATTTTTTGTTCATCCTTTCGAGTAGCCGTATCGATCTTATGATATTCGGCGGGAATTGGTTGATAAACCTTCCATAATTAGTAATTTCGAAGTACTTTCAGCCCAACCTTTGGAAATTTATCCTCCCTTGATAATGGCCTAAGTTTGGGCCGAAAGTATTTGTGAAATAACTAATTATGGAAGGTTTATAAACCGATTAAAAAATCTATAATGTTCAATCTATAATGTTCAGTCAAATACACACACACACACACACACACACACATACACCCCCCCCACACATATATATATATATATATATATATAATTTCGCATAAAACGAAAACTAACGGAAAAATATATATATCTAAATCTCAATTTCAATTTTAAACAGAGACAATCTTATACTTTAGCTGTTAGCGAAACGCATTTTTGCTCTTGTTCAGTGGCAGCACGATTTCGCCAAACATGAATGTTATAATATGATAGATAGATAGATAGATAGATAGATAGATAGATAGATCACACACATGCTGAAAGTTATAACATATCTATCTATCTATCTATCTATCTTAATTTGTTCATATCCATCTATATTTCTGTTGATCTATCTATGATAACATATATTTTGTTCTGATTTTATCTATTTGTGTTGTGTCTTCGTTTTTTTGTCAAATCATTTAAATATAAGTTAAAGCATAAAATCTTTCTTTTTTCATTTTCTATCCTATTTCCCTTCCACTCTAAGCATAATAGCAAAATCAAAATATGTGTGACCATGCATAACTACAATGAGTGCTTTGGTATGACACAATCTGGGGTCAACTGGCAGTTTCGCAGACAGTCTGCTTTTTCTTCTTATTTTTCTCCTTTCTCTCATTTCACAGAAATTAGCCCTCCCCCGTTCTCCTTCCAGCTTCGACTCTCCATAAGCCGTTCTATCACGTTACAATACCAGTCCATTGAAAATATATCGCGACAGGCTTTATTTCTCTTGAATTGTTTCAAATTTATATTGACACATCTCGACGTCTAGATATCACTACATTATTTTACATGTCGTTTACAAATGTTTTTATATAAATTTTAAATTAGCGCAGTAGCTAAAGCACCAGACTACGACATCATAATAAGCGAGATCGAACTCCAATCACGCTATTACGCCCACTTTCGGAATAATACCGTCGGGAAAGGCAAGAAACCAGTCATCTCTTCTATGAGTTGAATCGTACCATTGTTGTTTTTCTACAAGGACGGTTTTGGCATTAAATAATCTAGGAAGGTTGGTACGTCATTAAACAAAGAAACTAAAACAAATTGAGCCAAAGCAAACCAAGCTTTAAAATAGAAAAAATATCTTAAATATTTAGTCACGATACTTTTTGATCATGCTTCGTCGATAAATAGCTTTGCTTATATCAATACAGAACAGAGTACGCCGTATATTCGTAGTTTCTTTTTCGTAGGATTATTTTGTATTGTCACATCTGAAAAAAAATTGGGTTATTGGATCATGAAGTGTAGTGTGTCCAGTTTGGGGAAATAGAAATCAACTCCATTTTTCTACGTCGATTATAGATTCAATAAATAACCACCATTTATCATTCAGGGTTTTCGGACTATTGTCTTCATCTTTATTGTTATACCAGTTTCAGCCGATATGTCCTCCGGCCTTCTTCAGGTGTTTCTTGTCGAACTCGGGAGCCTACACGAACCACGTCCTTTATTTAATAACTGACGTGTTTCGAAATTCCGGAACGTTGTGAATATAACAATAAAGTTAAAGACAATAGTCCGAAAGCCTTGAATGATAAAAATCATCAAGCTTCGTCTCAGAAATTCAAACAACTAACCACCATGTACATAGTCTTTTCTAATCAAATTCATCGGCTTTTCTATTTTGTTTTATCTATTAATTTTATCTTTTTGGTCTAAGGTCACGTTACATCTATTCATTTTATCTCCATTCCTAAATCATTTTAAACATTTTCTTTCGGGTTCTACTCCATCGGAACTTCCACCTTTCTTTTTGATTCTATTCCTTTTTTGAAATCACACTTCTTCTTCTTCTTCTTCTTCTTCTTCTTCTTCTTCTTCTTCTTCTTCTTCTTCTTCTTCTTCTCGAACACAATTTCATTATGAATCTGCTTCATCTCGTTCAATTGATACATCTGAATAATATTCTTTTTCTCTTAACTATTACTACTATAAAAGTCGTCTTTCTATTTCTTAATTCTCTGTTATTTTCGGATTAAATTCTTTACAGTTTTTCTTACAGAAGAAGAAGAAGAAGAAGAAGAAGAAGAAGAAGAAGAAGAAGAAGAAGGAGAAGAAAGAAAATAGTGAGTAGACTTAATTTTCAAAATGTGTTACTCCAAATGTTATAGGAAAATCAGATGTAATATTAAAAAACAAATTTATATTAGTCTCGAATCGAAGAATGAAAAGTTTTATACCTATTATTTGAGCTGCTACCTCTCTCTGACATGGATCTGAATCAATATATATAAGTTGGCGACCGTATTCGAGGGGGACTCGAAGGCTCTCTTTTCAATACCTACTACACCGAGGTGTTTAGGATGGCGCCACTCCTTTCCCTGGACTGGTCCACTTTACCTTATATATATATATATATATATATATAAGGTACGTATCAAGCAGATTCGTTGTATTAGAGTCAGATTTTTTATTAGACCAATACAGTTATAATTCATTTACTTAGATAGTAAATCAATCTTCAGTCAGTTTTGTAATCGGAAACTTTGACACTCCCGTTTCCAAATATGGCTGCTTGACTGCTTTATTCACAACAAAATCCCACAAAAATCTTTATATTTTTGAGTTCCTTTCAATGCACTCAACACGTTAAAGGTTTGATTTATTTGATGAAGGAAATATCAAATCTTCGTGGGTTTTTAATGCCAAAGCCATCCTTGGAAAAGGACAGTAGTGGAACTACTTAATCTATGACTGGCGGGAATAAAGGAGTTCCTGCTATCCTCAATGCTATTAGCCCGAAAGTTAACGTAATAGCGTGACCGGAGTTTGAACTCGCTTACTACGATGTCACAGTCCAGCACGTTAGCCACTACGCCACGAAGACTCCTCCTTACACGTACAAGTTCTGCACTCTGACATTCTTTTGATCCAACTCAACTTTTATCTCAACTTTTTATTCACATTTCTTCTTTCGACTTTTATTAATCGATTCAACAGATAAAAGTTCATTAGTCCAACTTTTTATTTATTTAATCCAAAAGTTGAGAAAAATCCTTTATTCACCTTTAATATTTGTATTTTCTAAAGTATCATCATCATCGTCATCATCATCATCATCATCATGTCGCGCTGACCGAACAAATTTCTCTGATTCTCTTTTTCCATTAGTCCCTATGATCTATCACTTCCGGCAGGTCTTCCAGACTACATCGTGTGTCCGCATAAAGTTGTTGCCTCGTCCCTGTGAAGGTGTCCATAGGAAAAAGATCATTTATGAGTTCTTCCTTGCTTCTCCAGCAATGTCCTGCTTTCTTGTTCGTCTTATTTGGATGGTTTTAGAGATGGGAAGTAAGAGGCCGTACAGCTGTTGTTTTGTGGGACTTCCAGGATTTTATTCTATATAACTCGTAGCATTCTTGGGTAGTTCCCGATGCAGCTTCTCTTCGAAGCATTTTGTCAGCGTCCATGTGGTGCATCCGTAAAATAGTAATGACACAACAGCGGCTTGGTCTTCACTTAAGAGCATGATAGTTGCATATGAATTGGTTGAGAACTGTTTTGTTTTCTGATTATTGTATAGCGTAACTCTATAATTTCATTCCGTGACCTTTGACAACTGATTTTCTGAATATAAAAAAGTAAAGTTGCGACTGTAGTCGAGGGTGACCCGAAGGCTCCCTTTTCAATAGCTACTCCAGCGAGGTGTAGGGGAGGGCGCAACTCCTTTCCCTAGATTGTTCCACTTTACCCTTGATACGTACCTTATAATGCTGAGTGTTAATAAAGGAGGTATCAAGTATCATTTTTAAAAAGTCTTTAGTATGACTCGACATGGGATTGAACTCCAGTCTCCCGAAACATTGGCGAACACTCTACCCACTAGACCAATGAGCTGGTTAAAATAAAGTTGGCGACCGTAGTCGAGGGTGACCCGACGAGGGTCATTTAATCAATAATGTAAATTTTGCCGAAGCAGTTGACAATAGGAAACACATGGAATCAATACTAATATTTTCTTTCTTGTCCTAGAAGACTATCAGTATAACCTTTTTTACAAACTGCTGCGCTCGACGAGTGAACGTATTTCCCCACTATGGACTGTTTTTAGTAAACGATGTTTAGCCCATTTGTAAACATTTTTTGACTAAAACATGCTTCTCAGTACACATCGCATATTATTCTGTAAATTTCACATGATTTTTACTTCTCAGGCCCCCAAAATTGGATGATAAACGTCTATTCAAGCCTGGAACACTCTGTTTGATTTGCTGCCATTTTGAAAAGCCTAAAAGCAAATATTTTTTTCCGAGATTAAGCTAATAAAGCAATTCCAAACAATGCAGGTTTTACATTTATGGAAACAACATTCGGAAAAAATATTTTGCTTTTTTTCTAAGGAATTCAACTGATGTGTTGAGTGACCTTCACAGATAGTTAAATAGATATAATCTCTTTGTTTATTGAATAACCATCGCAGATAGATAGATAGATAGATAGATAGATTATTTATTGGATAACCATCGCAGATAGATAGATAGATAGATAAAGAAAGTAAAGTTGGCGACCGTAGTCGAGGGCGACCAGAAGGCTCCTTTTTCAATAGCTACTACACCGAGGTGTTTAGGATGGCGCTACTCCTTTTCCTGGTTTGCTCCACTTTACCCTCAATATGTACCTTATATTGCTGAGAGTTAAGCAAGGAGGTATCAAGTACCATTTTTAAAGTCTTTGGTATGACATCCTTTCTCCACACTGAGTAAATATTAATGTACCATTACTGGATGAGATATAATGAGGTAATATGACGCACAAAGAACTAATTACAAGGCGTTACCCAACGAGACCCAAATATGAATAGGTGTAACATTTCTCCAAGTACAAGACGAACCCGTTATTTCTCTAGATATGAAACATTTTACACAACAGTCATCTCGAAGACGAACGATCAAAACACCGACTTCATTACTTCTCCTCGTCACCCCTACAGGGCTGCATCGTCTTTTGGAACTGAAACTCACTGACCAACTGCAACCCTCTTGGACTAACCCGACTGATTCAACTCCCTGCTAATATAATATTCTAATTATCTTATTAACTAATGATGATAAGAACACGTATCATTTTAACTTTCCAATTATAGGTAAAGTTAGGTAACTAGGTCCTTTAGCATTGGTTAGGAATCAAGTCTAAAAGAAGGAAAAGTCAGTTCTTGAAAAACAAACGTGATATTTTCTGCTTTTCATTTCTTGCCGCATGGTCTTGTGCCAGAACTAGCTAAACGTAGACAATTCTTATATTCATATGTCCGTATGCATTAGTGAGCCTTTTCTCATTGAAGTCACATTTGTCAGAAAACATAATACACTTATAGCTTTTCTTATTCTCTGTAGACTTCTCTCGAAATTCTAAATCACACAAAACATAATCTTTATAGTTTGAATTGATTCTGTTCAGTCGATATATCGATTTTAAAAATCACATTCAGAAGATGTAGCGAAAAATTGAAATAACAATAGTATTAAAAAATGTATATCGACTTTCAAATCCAGCTTCTCTCTCCCCCTCTCTCTCTCTGTTTCGCGTTTAAAAAGTCTTCTTTTCTCTTTTTAAGTCAATGGGTGCATTGATTTTGATGCGAGCTGTGTAATCAACAATAAAGGCGACTTACATATTGGTCACGTGACTTATTTTAAAGCTAGACAATACATGGTAGACGCATTATTTGTAGATGGACTATATCAGTAAACCTTTTTATAAATAAAATAATAGTGTGCCCACCGTTGTGCGATTGTTAATAAACTGGTCTCATCACCAATTCCTAGCGTAATGAGTTCTATCCTCACTGTGATTGCCCAGTCGGCTGGGGCTAAATGCACCTCTGCAGAGGAGTAAGACCCTTGTGTCCCTGATATGACAATAAGCCTGGAGTGGTAGCACCTGATAGGGTCCTAGCTATGGGTTAAATAGAACTAAACTGCGTACTTATGCTAAATTGAAGTTTTTGAATTAAAAGTGTCTGACAAAACGGATTAGCTTGAAATAGAAATGTTTTTGACAATTAAACTGTGCTCTTACATTTAAACTGCGTACTTATGCCAAACTGAATTTTTTGAAATGGTACTCTTTTTGTATACTAAATTGAATTGTTTGAAATGGAACTGTTTTTGACTTTGAAACAGTACTTACAATAAACTGAATTGTTTGAAATAGAACTGTTTGACTATACTGAATTGCTTGAAATAGAAATATTTTGACAATTAAACTGGGTACTTATGCTAAACAGATTTGTTTAAAATAGAACTGTTCATTTGTTTAAAAATGGATTTGGCGTTAAATAACCTACAAAGGTTGATATGCCATAAAACCTAAACAATCAACCTCACTGGGAACATTCTGATAACAATTTTACCCCAGTCAACTTTATATCTAAAATGAGCCACAGTGATTCTTAATAAGATAATCTTGTCGGCCATTGCTAAATTCTTACAGACTCTCATATTTACAACGTTGTACCAGACTTGGATAATATCTGCAAAGGTTTAATGTAGTAGAACACCTTAGCGCGATTCAATTTATAACTATTTCACCAGTTTATTTCCTCACTTTATAAATATACAAATCACCTCTGGTATAATTTCCAATCTTTATTTATCCACAGTGTGAATATTCATAAGTTTTTATTGTAGATATATTAATGTCTTTGACACTATTCATAAATATTGTAATGTAACAATACAACACACGAACTCTAGAAAACTTGGATTTTAGGGCTGCTTGTTTCCGAAATATACGGTATGTACGCGTGTTAATTGATATGTTTCTGAAGTACGGTAGAAGGACATGAAAGTTGATTGATAAGTTTAGACGTAAGTTATGAGGAAATGGAGAATGATTGATCGTTTGGTGGCATTAGATACAAAGATTTTAGGGTTGATTGATAAGTTAGTGATATTAAGAACACAAACATGAGTGGTGATTAGATCTAAGGTAAGATCTACATTAGATCTTAGATCTAAGGTAAGGGGGGCATATGGTGTGATTGATAGGTTCGTGGTGTAAGAGACAAGGATATGATAGGTGATTGATAAGCAGGTGGCCTAAGGTACAAGGACATGAGGTGTGATTATGTTTGTGGTATAAGGTAAAAAGGTAATAGGAGCGATTAACAAGTTCATGATATAAAGTGCAAAGATGATGAATCATTGATAAGTTCGTGGCATAATATACAAGTTTATGAGAAATGATCAATAGGTTTCCTGATAATATATATATATATATATATATATATATATATATATATATATATAGTATTATTCGGTCCAGTTAAACCAGAGTTGGGAGTAATTCCTTCAGGACAAGAAAATTATTCAGGAGCTGAACATTTAAATTTTCCTGGTAGAGAGCTCAATGAAAAAGTCCTGTTATATTTTTCTTCGTGTTTTTGGTTCACACCAGAAACGAAAAAACAGGATGGAAATAAATTCATAATCCTAAAATAACCGGTCATTTTTTTTAAAAGAATATATATATATATATATATATATATATATATATAAGATTTGTTAGCAAATAATTAGTTGGTAACATTGTTTTTAAGTGCGCCAAAACTCATTTCTTCTCACAAAGTTATATAATTTCAAGTATTGGTATCCAACACTAATAATTCTATTAAATATTAATCATTCGTTGGTACATAGTTGAATGGCTTCAAGTACAGCCATGTAATACTAATAATTCTATGTAATATTAATCATTTGTTGGCGCATAGTTAAATTGTTTCAAGTATTACAATTCAATTTTAATAATTCCCTTTATCAAGTATTCCTATCAATCACGAACAACTTGCACACAAGTTCATAGTTTCAAATAATAATCCTTCGAAAAAAATAAAACAGTTCTGTTTAACGCATAGATGATACTCTATCATGTACTACCATTCCAGGTCAGAGTGGATCTGAATTTAACGGTAATGAAGGAGCACTCTGCATTCCCTAAACTCTAAGACAGGAGCCTCACCATCATATACTGTTTAATGTCAAATCTAGAACACACACACACACACACACACACACACACACACACACACACACACACAGAGTGTCTTTATCTATATATCTATCTATCTATCTATCTGTGTGTGTGTGTGTGTGAAAGAACGTCATTTCATTACTCAGATATTGCAGTAACGTTGCAATATTATTTGTCGCTTGCATTTCATTCCTTGTAAAAGCAAATACACACTCTTACGTAGGTGCGGAGGGTTTTTATTGTAATATTTAGTAGCTTGGTTTCTATAATGAATAACTGACCAATTCATTTGCCATGCCAGCGTGAAACATTATTATGTTTTTATAAGTTAGTTTTTCTCAGCGCTCAATAACGCGTTAGTAAACAGGCTTTTGCAGTGTATTAGTAAGCTAGTCGCACAACTGAACGCTAAGAAATTCTATTATGATAATACGTTTTTGTATTAGTTGTATTATTCTCAATAAATCTTTGGTCTAACCTTTTCTCTTTGAATATAATTATATATTGATATCTTAGCTATGTTGAAATAGTTATAATTCTATTATGTTTCACT